>OX578148.1:123627659-123867659 GCA_951213105.1 Amaurobius ferox
AATGAAAACACTACAATTGTATTAGAAGATATACCCGCTCTACTCTTTTTCTGTTTCAACAATCGGCTATATGAATTTATTGGCTAAACACAATATTTAAGTTTAGTAGCTAAATACGATATAAGCTTGAAAACTCTTTGCCAAAATAAATGCAATTGATGTACGCAGTCAGCAATTAATATAATTAAAAGAAAAATCAAACCGTCCATTCATAAGATATACTTTATATCCATTTATCCATTTATTTATTATTTAAATCGAAAAAAAATAATAAAAACATTAACAAACACATTTAATTTAATTGCGATGCCGAGCAACATGATATATCCTCCTAAAATGTTAAAATTTATTAACCACTAACAGCACACCCGTTATTCGTACGGAGTGTATAATTTAAAGAAACTTAAAGTTCGCAATCATGTGCAAATTCTTTTAAAATATTAAATTTATTGCTCCTAAAGAGAAGTTTAAGAATATATGTTCTCACTATGCAAAATTATCTTCACGATCAGATCTGAAGAATAAAACATCCTGCCCCCTTTTGTAAGCAAATTTACAGAAGAAAAAATAGGAATTGAATGAATATATGCAACCCCGTTCTAATTATATTGTCGCAGATCAGAAAATATGCCAATGTGTTAGTAGAAGATTACCCGTATTACAATATGCGTCTCAAAAATATTTGCCAAAATAAAAGAGATGACGTAATAAATTGAAAACATCAATAATATCTGTACTCTTTATACCAGAAGGTCGTAATTGATTCCAATATATGCCAATATATATCAAAACATATGTCAATATACCTGTACTACTTATATTCTCGTAGATTAAAAGATATACACGTGTATTTGTAGAAGATTCGTACAACATACAATATATGAGTTTAAACAATTTTTGTCATAATAAAATAATTGCATAATAACTTGAAAATATCAATAATCCTTGAATCAATAATCCCCGAAAATATAAATAATAATAATTTTTAAACCTGAAGACCGTAATTGATATTACCCAGTCAAATATGCTATAAGAAAAATCAAATCGTTCTTTTCTAAAATATATTTTTATATCCATTTATTTATTATTCAAATCGAAAAAATAATTATTAAAATTAACAGACAGATTTAATTTAATTGCGTTTCTGAGTAACATGATATAAGATAGAATCTTATAACATGTTAAATATGTCATGTCTGTTAACATAAACTGCGAAATTAAATAACGATTTTGATTTCTCTATACTTCTTATTGTTCCGTAAAAGCGTGTTTTAAATAAACCATGAACCATGGAGATAGATTTCCCCTTTAAATCATGTTTCAAACAATTCATGTTTTCAGAAAGTGACTAATTAACGCAAAAAATCTCCCATCAAACTCAGAGATTAAATTTTAATTCACTTTCAAACGAGTTTCAGGCTTTTCGTTTGGATAAACCACGGAGTTAGGGAGTAGAACTCCTAGGAAAAAGTTCCGTTTTTCATTAATATCTCGACAACCCCAGCCCTTAGAAACTCGAAACTTGGACAAAATTTATGGGGGGATATTTCAAGGCTATTCACCAAATTTCATTAAATTCGATTCAGCCGTTTTTCCGTGATGATGAGACAAACGAAAATTTCGTTTTTTACTAATATCTCGAGAACCACTGGTCGTAGAAACTCAAAACACGGATATAATTTTAAGTGGGGCTATTTCTGGGCTACCCACAAAATTTCATCAAATTCGGTTCAGCCGTTCTCCCGTGATGGTGTGACAAACAGACAGACAGACAGACAGACAGACAGACAGACAGACAGATTTTCATTTTTATTTATATAGATATATATCATATATATATATATATATATATATATATATATATATATCATATATATATATATCATATATATATATATATATATATATCATATATATATATATCATATATATATATATATATATATATCATATATATATATATATATATATATATATATATATATATATATCATATATATATATATATATCATATATATATATATATATATATCATATATATATATATATATATATATCATATATATATCATATATATATCATATATATATATATATATATATCATATATATATATATATATATATATATATATATATATATATATATATATATCATATATATATATATCATATATATATATATATATATATATCATATATATATATATCATATATATATATATATATATATATCATATATATATATATATATATATATATATATATATATATATATCATATATATATATATATATCATATATATATATATATATATATCATATATATATATATATATATATATCATATATATATCATATATATATCATATATATATATATATATATATCATATATATATATATATATATATATATATATATATATATATATATATATATATATATATATATATTGCATAGAATTTGAAATTCAGCAATCCTGTAATTTATTACAAGAAATCGTAAAGGTTTCTCTTCCCAGTTTCTTTCCTGGAAAAGTAAGAATTTCATGTTTGCACCTTCCGTTAAAACAAACTTTATGCTCACACATCCCCTGAACAAAACTTTTCACTCATACCTCCCCTGACACTGAATTATGTTCACACCATCCATAAAGGTGAATTCCATGCTGATACTAACCTTGAATGAAAGTTTTATGCTCATACCTACCATGAATAAGAACTTTAGCTTCCCATCTTCCCTGTACGTGGATTTCCTGATCACCATACAGCCCTTGGTTGTAAATCCCATGTGTTCTGCATCTACCCTTTCCATGTTCACCCAATAAGAAGGCAAATCTGATTCAATGCTGATATATTAACTATAATTCTTGCTATAATTTTTAATATAATTTTTGCTGAGATATTAACTTAGGATTTGTGCCGTGTCCCCGCGCTAAACCATGTGTATTGGTGCTGTGTAACTGTGCAAAGAGGTATGAACAGCCAATTATTGCTTTCCTTATATACATAATATATAAGGAAAGTATTGTGACGGGGTCGAAAATTCGAATTCGAGTTTTCGACGGGAGAGCTCGTTTCAAACATCCTTGATCACGAATCAAACATTTTTGAAGTCATGTCTGTGTGTGTGTGTGTGTGAAATTATGTGTGTGTGTGAAAGTATGTGTGTGTGTATGTCAGTGAGTCTGTGGAGACGATAACTGACGAACGAATGGACCGATTCGAGCAAAATTTGGTACAAAAATCACAATCAATAAACAGTAGAAGCCTATTCTTTTTATACGCAATCGAATGTTCAGAACCCCCCAAAATTTCCGAGTGAAATTTTGAAAAAATCGTCAATAAATCAAAACCACTAATAAAGTTACGCAAATAGACATTTCTTATGTAATTTTTCATTAGAAAACGATTGACATAAATTTTAGAACGCTAACATGAATCGTTCTCGAGATATTGCACAATTTTCAAAAAAATTATCAAAAACTCATATAAAATAAAATAAAAATATTTCCTATTGAGAAACATTTTCACTTTTTATATGTAATACCATGCGATAAATTGGGTGACATCATTCTCATGGAACTAGCTCGTTCCATTCATGAAAAAAGATATTTTGAGTAATACTTTTGTATTTGAACGCCAATAGTCATTTATCTGCTGTAAGGATAACTTATTTCTCCGTCCATAACGATTGGCGAGATTTTGACGACGAATTTGGCGGAATGTCGCCAACTTGGAGACATTTTTAATTGTTGCCAAATTAACAAAAATCTCGCCAAATGGATAAAAATGACGCTAAATCAATAAAAGTGACGACTAATTTAAGAAAATTCAATATCTTGGAAAGAATATAAGTATCTACTATAAGAATAACATTTTTTTTAACTGTAAAAGTAGTAAATTCATTGCATTATATAAGGAAAGTCATGTGCTGCCCACATCAGATTTTTTCACATATGATCGAGTAAAATTCCTCGCAATGTTTTGGTCGTAGTTAATGTCTCACAGTCAAACCTCCTGAGTCACTTCTATAAATAATTCAATCCACGAGTATCTTGAATTAATTTAATTAGTAATTGTTCTTATGACAATTTAAGTAATAATAATTAAGTGTGCATAAATAAATATAATTTAAAAGATATATTGTGAGGTTAATGATCAATGTATTATTTTTTAGCTACGGTAAGTGAGTTCGCACTTATGAGGTAAATTTAGGTGAGTTATTGCAGTACAACAATTAATTATATGGTATGCGACATGGACTATTCCAGGAACTCCGTAAATGTGTTAAATGTAATGTTTATACCCATAAATGATGTTAAAATACCATAACAGTGTTATTTATGCTTTAAAAATGTATTCATCCATTTCCAGAAAATGTAATCATTTAATTACATGTGATCCTCTTAACAAATAAACTAAAAAAATAATATAATGTTTTGAATAATTGGGTAATTAACAATTAAGCTAATTAACTTTTTATGGATTTTATTAAAGTACAGCAGAAACCAAACCTCGTTTAATCCCGAAGAATAGAAGTTCTTTTGCAATTGATATATATAATTGCATGCCTTAAACCAAACATTGAAAATTCAAAGAGAATAGTTGAAGTCCTTAAATACTTTATATGCATTCTTCTAATGGCTGTCTGGAAAACTAGAGCATTATTACGTTCGATTTTATACCCCGAAATAAATTCTTCGGAATGTATGAATAAAATATTGGTTCTTTAATCATCTACTTTAAAGATGCGGCATTTGGTAAAAAGCACGTGCAAAAACTTTAGTTAAGCACTTATGGATGGTTTACGTGTTGCACATGCACCAAACTTTTAAATTAAATGTGTGGATATTTATATACTATGTTGCAAAAATACATATGCACCCACAAAAATTGAGCCATAACTGCGAAACTCGACATGCAAATGTCGTTTTAAGAGTTATGCAGATGATCAAACTGTCAGTGCCATTGATGTTATACTCGTATAACTCGACGGCGGATTTAGAGAGAGATCGTATTATAGGCCTAAGGAAAGCTGATCGATCTATCAAACGTATCAGTCGTCATCTTGATCAGGGTGATATAGTAGTTACTCGGTGTTGTCAATAGTTAATCAAAGAAAACACATGTAACCATAGCAGAGGCTCAGGGTGCCCCAGATAGACATCTGCTCAAGCAGATCATTCACTAAGGAGAGGAGCCATGTTCCCGCCAAAGACGTCGCTATCAGCTATTTCAAGACATTTGTCATCATCCATGCATCCTGTATCAAGGGGTACTATTTAGAGATCACTGGCAGAAGGTGGGATTGTGTATAGGCGTCCGTTAAAGGTGCCTACCACTAACCCCTTATCATAAACAGAGCCGTCTGGATTGGTGTCGAGCTCGGTCAGCCTGGATGGTGTCTGGTTGAAGGCATGTTGTCTTTAGTAACGAATCCCGCTTCACTATCAGTGATGACTGCCTCACACGTGTGTAGAAGAGAACTGGCTAGCGTTCCGCTGCCGCATTTGTTATTAAGCTGCACATGGCCATCACACGTGATGTGACAGTCTGGAGAACCTTCTTGTGAGAGAGTCGATGTGCTACACGCCAATCTAACGGCTCGTTTATACGTCAACAATATTCTGAACCCTTGATTGTTCTGCCTGTGATGTCAAGCATCCCAGGTTCCGCTTACCAGCAAGACAGCATTCAACTACATACTGTACGACTTTTCAAAAATATCTTCGATGATTTAATACCCTTCCATGGCCAGACAGACCTCTGGCCAATAGAACACGTCTGGCACGTGCTAAGACAGTTATTGCAGCCTTCTTAGACTACCTCTAAATTATCTGACTAGTTACAACATTTGTGGCAGAATCTTCTGCAGGGGGATATAAGCAAATAAAATTACTTTAAGCTGTACCGCTTAAAGGCTTGCATAGCTGCCAGGGGAAGATTTTCTACTAACTAAAATGACATCTTCTTGTTGCTACCATTTTTTAATAAAGCAGGTTTTTTTTGGGTTTTTTTCGCTACTAAAATCCAATCAATTGAATATCTCTTCAAACAATAAATACATATCGCGTTTTGGGGTTGTAGCTCAATTTCTTATGGCTGCATATATTTTATAGTAATAGAGTGTATTTTGATATTAATATAACTTTTACTTTTGCGAAATATAATCTTTTCTTGGTAGAAATGTTGATATTATTAACGATCTCAATGGGAATTTCCATCCAAATAAATAAGAACTTGTGCGATTAGAGTTGTTTTTGCAGACACAACCATTATATTATAATTTTTCTTGATCAGTTTATTTTTAAAACTTGAACGTTCATTTAAAATTATAATTATTGAAGCCCAGGAATAGAAATAACACCAATTAGCGATCAAATATACTGACCTAATGCGAAAATATGAGACCTAACTCTTGCCATTATGAGATCAAAATTGTAACATTACTAAACCGGAGTGATTATCGGCCTTGATTGGACTAATACAATTATATATATATATTAGAATAATGGTGAAATAACTAATACCAAGTAATTAACCAAAACATTTGAAACACAGCCGTCCAGCAGAAAAAAGAAATGAACAGAACTAGGCTTAAGTTGGAGGGCAATTCAAATTCGATTCTTTTTCAGGTCTGAGCATCTAACCTAAATTAACTTAAACACATACTTGTTTCGTATATAGCAACAGTTCGTTACTAAACATACCATAATCCAGACTACAAGCGAAAATATGGAATAAAAATTGAAAAATGAATTAGAAATCAAGTATTACCGTGAACCATGAAACAAAATAATATAAAGATTCGAGTCACAATATTAGAACAATCTTTTACCTCTGGCGTTAATGACGCATAGCCAATGAACGAATTCACGTGGCAACGTCAAACTGCGTGGATATATAAGGTGGGATGTCGGCATCTAGCCAGCATACAGTGTCATAGGTGAACAACGTTATTTAACAGATGTGGAAAAATGCATGATCATTGGCTGCAGAGCCAAGGGCGACAGTACTTTGGAAACGGCCGATATTGTGAACTGTTCAAAGGCTAGTTATGGTAAGGTTTGCCGTAAGTGAAGAAATGTAACAATTTAGAAGATTCGACGTGGTAACTGTGAAGAACCACGTTCCATCGATGTGAGAGATGAACGTCGCCTGCGCAGGTGCATGCACGCCAATCGGCACTCTACTGTGGAGCAACTTACCATACAAACTAACCAGGGGGCTTCCAAATGTGTATCCAAAACAACTGTACGGTGAACCCTTTTGCGAGTGGGGCTCTGGAACAGATGGCTGGTGACTGCACTCATGATCACGAAGGTTCATCGAAAACAATGGCTAAAATTTTCACAGGGGTACCAAAATTGAACTTGCACCGACTGACAAAGTGTTGACTTCTCTGACGAGTCACGTTTTCAGATCACGTTTTCACGTTCACCGGCATGAACAAGCACCCAGCAGCCATTGTTGTTGTTGTTGTTGTTGAGACCCAGACCGTCCGACCTACCAGAATGGTGTAAGGTAACTGTTTGGACTACCAGGAAGTGCCACCCAATTTAGACCGAAACCCAGTCGGAGAGGCATCCACAGGGACCGTACCCTCCTTCCCCTTCCACCAACCTCTCGGAAGGACTTACGGACCCACATGTTTAACATGATCGTACTCCGCGTGAACACGGCGGCAGTTTTGGCAGTGGCGGGGATCGAACCAGGGCCTACCGAGTGCAATTCCCTCGCGCTAATCACTGGGCTACCGCGCCCTCAGCAATCATTGTTGGACTAAAAAAGCTGATGGCGGGAGCGTGATGGTCTGAGGAATGATTTTCTGGTCTGCTCCGTGTCTCTTGATTCCTGTAAAAGGCACTATCCCCAGATTTGGATATCTCTCTGCCATTGCCGATCAATTACTCCGTTTATATTGACGGCCTTCCCTATGGTCGATGGGATCTTTCAACAGGACAATGCTACCTATCATACCGCCAAAATTGTTCACGAGTAATTCGATGAGCACCAAAAAAATTCCAGTTACTTCCCTGGCCTCCGAATTCCTCAAATCCACCACCACCACGCACCTGTCAGCAAATATCAGACGCACTGCAATCTGCATTGTCCCGATCGCCTATATAGTTGCTCATACCCTAGGGGTGAGTCAGACGATCTGAGTTTTCTGCACTGCAGTCTGCACGGCTCCAAATACCTCTACCAACCATTTAAATGATTATTAAGTCATTCCGACGGTGTCTGGTTGCCATAGGGACTGCAAGACTCAGTTATTCTGGATATTAGCAGGTGGTCATAATGCGACTCGACTGTTTATTATGGAGGACCTGGAAAATAAATAAAAAGAATACTTTATCTCCTGCAAAACAAGGTCTATCACCACTCTGGTCTAGTAATGCTACGATTCTTGTCTCACAATGACAAGAGACTTCTTACATTCTCAAAAGTTTATATTCTGGAAATAAATAATGTTGTAAATGTTTTTGTAAAATTATATTTAATAAATAAAGGATTAAATTTTATAAAGCTAAAAAAATGAGTCTTTAATTATCAATATTAATATTTCTCTTTCAGTTTTAAGTAAATATTCAAACTGTAAAATGGAGGGTTTTGAAAATTTTTCACAACGTAAAGTAATTTATGTAAACTATATGAATTTTAATAACTTTCTTAATCACGACATATGCTTATTTTTTGTAATTTGTATCACTGCATTTGGGTTCCTTTAACCAGTTAGTGAAACTACCTCCACAAAACGAGGTTTGAAGTACTATTATTTAGTTTATAACGTCTTATAATTTGATGCATGGAACTAAAGCAAAAACTTTCATTTTTTAAGAATTTTATTATATTTTGTTGATATTTTTGACCAAGTTTCAGCACGCGGTATTCTAACGCTTTCAAAGACGATAAAGGCGTTTGCATTTTTCATATACTTACTTTTAAAGAACATCTTAAAAATTTAAGTACATCCTTTTAATGGCTGTCTAGAAAAGAGGGAGCATTATTGTCCCCTCTCGTACATCCACACCAAAATAAGTTCTCCTGAAGGTATGAATAAAAAATCAGTTTTCCATCCACCCAGCTTTAAGAGGGCATTAGGCGAATATCACGTAGTGAAGCTTTAAATAACTGGTACTTATTCTTATATTTATTTCAAGGAGTATGGAAGGTGTGCGTTTTGCGCATGCGCATAGATAAATAATAAATTATAATAGTTCCACGTTTGATTTAAGTTTTTATGCGTTCAAAATATAAGAAATTTGAAAATGATAATATTAACATGGACTAAGAATGAAATTTGCAGTGAAATAAATGCAAGCTAAGAAACAACTAAAACTTTTATACACTCTAACAATTATTTTAATTTTATCATACTATTTATTCTCTTAGGAAATTTTTGTTCGACGAAAATTTAAAAATTCAATGTTTTTATGGAAAAGTATTCTTGGAAAAGCATGTTTTAACCTTTTGCTTACGGGTGGGACAGAGTCAATCTCAAACGAAGGACCTCTCAAGAAGACAGGTATTTGACATACCCTATCCCAAACAGTCGGCAAAAGGGGATCGAACTGTTTGGGATAGGGTATGTCAAATACCTGTCTTCTTGAGAGGTCCTTCGTTTGAGATTGACGCTGGCCCATCCGTAAGCAAAATGTTAAAGACAGTGAAAATATTCATTTCTCTCTCCGCACGAGTGCATAATCCTAAGGTTTGGACATAGTATCCCAAAATCACAGGCGAG
Organism: Amaurobius ferox; assembly: GCA_951213105.1. Classification (NCBI taxonomy): domain Eukaryota; kingdom Metazoa; phylum Arthropoda; class Arachnida; order Araneae; family Amaurobiidae; genus Amaurobius; species Amaurobius ferox. Next base: position 123,637,411 of record OX578148.1, read on the forward strand.
TATCGTTATCAATATGATGGATGTATATTTTCTTCATTGTTTACATCTACTGCCAACAGCGGCAGATTGTTTAACTAATTACACGATCAGTAACGAAGAACCTCTAGAATAATATCGTTTGCCAATTACCTGTGATAAAAGGATGTATAAAGGTGATCAAATAAGGTAATTTACATGTTTTATGGTAGTTAAATTTTATTAGCAGTTAAAATTAAAAGAATGAATTAAAATTAAAAGAACCAATTATTCACTTTATGTTAGAATCCACAATAACCCACTTAGAAATTTACTTTTCATTCTTGCTGCATTAACTAAAATTTGCTGAAAGGCAAATCTTAATGTTTGGAGTTCAAATAATTGAAAGTTGGAATGACATTTAAAAAAATATTTGTTTTAAAACTAGTTTCTTCTCGAATTTTCTATTAAAAGTAAATTAATTAAGACAAATTTAGCTTTCATTCATGATATCAACTTTCATTTACAAACTCTATAAAAAATTAATTTTATATTCATTAACAGCTTAAATATATTTCGGAAGAAACGTGGGAATATAATAAAGCAGATATATACTTTTATAATTTTGCAAGTGCTTTCGCATGGAGTTATAGATGTGTTGAAATATGTCCCTATCTTTGGTATCTCTTCAAAACGCACTTTTTATCGAAAACAACACTTCACTAAACATAACTGCCCATATAAAAAAAACTGTATGAAGCATGTTACGACTCAGCATAAAGCAACTGTCATATCTTAACAACAGTGGTTAACAGTGCTTAACAACAGTACTTAACAAAAGTGGTTTCGTGCTCAAAAATATCTGAAAACTAATATATAGCTATCGAATGTTTGAATTTTAAGTGTCTGAGATACCGCTTCTCCAAGTATCATCATCTGGCTGACGCCATTCTTCTCTCTCGTCCAGAAATAAACTTGACATCGTACTTCCTTCCACTGCAAGATTGGTTCAGAGAGACTTGCACTGTTTTTATTGCACTGTAATATATTCAGACAAGAATTACAGTGCAATAAAACTGTATTTCTTCTGGAGTCACAGAGTCTGCTCAATTGATAACAGTACTTAAAGTTTATTACCACGAACTCACTTGTAACACTTGTAAAGTTATGATTGGTAATTGAGTTTATTTAAAAATTTTGCCCGTGTACTGAAATGTGAACAAAATAAATTATCAGTAAGCAATATTAAATTGAGTTTTGCTTCATCACATTACCAAAGTAGATAGTTCCGGCGAAAATCCACGTTAACTGGAAAACAGTATTAACAATGCCACTGCAATAAAAGGAAAAGCGCCTGTATAATTTTATAAATTTAACTGTTGAAATATTTAACGTTTTTAATACTACAAATCTGATGTAGGCAGCACATGACTCTCCTTATACAATGTAACGGATTTACTTCATTCGCAGTGAAAATAGGATGTATCAGATCCACGGCACAGTGTTTAAACGTTGAATTGTACATTTGGCGTTTTTCCAGATGGCAACATGTAATATTATTTCGTACCCAATTACATTATATTTCACGTAATTCTACATTAACAATTATAAACATTGATAGCATCTTCAATAAGCAATATAGTCCATATATCGAAATACGAGTATTCTAATAATAAATTCATCAACCAGGCATCATTCCCATTAAATTGAAGTCATTTTTGCAATTTTGACGATATTTTCGTCAATCTGGGATGAAATATCGTCTATATTATCCACCAAGTTCTTCAAATGTATCGCTATGTGTTACAAACAAACGGAGATAAGAACATTTCTAATATACTAGAAGGTATGCCCGTCATATGATAGAATTAAAAATTTGCAAAACATTACTTCCCATTTAGCATCATTTTTATCAATTTGGTGGCATTTTCATCAGTTTAGCGACATTTTATTCAACATGTAAGAATTTGCCAAGTTGGTGACATCCCACCAAATTTTTCGCCACACAAAATGGATGGGCGGACAGAGAAATGGATTACTTTCATATTCGAATCTTATATTCCTTCCTAAATATTGAATTTTCTTCAATTTGTCTACATTTGCATTGATTTAGCGTTATTTTTTTTTTATCAATTTGGTGATATTTTTATTAATTTGGCGACATTTTTATTAATTTGGCAACGTTTAAAAATGTCTCCAAGTTAGCTATTTTCTGCTAAATTTGTCGCCAAATTTCGCCACTAGTTATGGACGGAAATAAGTTGTTCTCATAGTACTAGATACATGACTAATGCTGCCCAAATACAAAACTATAACCCAAAGTATCTGTTCTCATGAATGAAATGAGCTAGATCCACGAGAATAATGTAAACGAATTTATCGCATAATATCAGAATGAAAAGTAAAGGAAATTTACTTTTAATTCTCTGAATATTAACTTGAAACTTTCACACTGAAACGTATTTTAAAACTTATTCTATTGTATCATTCGGTACAATCCACGAAGAGACATTGTACATCTCATAGTAAAACAACCACACGCGTTATTCACACCCACCGCGTTTCCCATTAGGATGATCTGTGAAAACTGGGAAAGCATGCTACTGTTTATGGAGGGATGCAAAATTTAGTAAATATTTGTTTTCATAATTCAGTCATATTTATTTTCCATTTATTGTTTGGAAGGCTTCTTCCTCATCATTTTAATGACTGTAAAGTGAAAGCACCATTATCTCGCTGGAGTTTCTCCAGAGAGATAAATTATCCAGCATGTATGAATAAATTGTTAGTTTGCCATTCATTAAGCTTTAAAGATGGGAAGTTAAGAGTATATATAGTAAGTAGATATATTTACTTAAATGGGGATGTTAACCTTATGTGAGTTCTACAAGCATTTGTGTAACTTTTGAATGAAAATGCACGAATATTTAAATAATTCATTTTAATTGCACATCCTCGTGTGAAGTACAAACATGTGTTGGTATACCTGCATATCCACGAAAATATGAATATTTTTAAGATTTATTCAGGAATACTTTTTTATGTACTTTACACATATTTACGTGATACTAATTATAATTCTTTATTTAATTGGCACAAAAATCTCTCGTGACAAAGCGTACTAACGGCACGACAATGATGTTAATAATAATGCATTTTGTTAAGCCAACTAATTTAAAAAAATAGGACAGCACACATAAGTGGCCTTTATATAAATTATTTTGCATATTTTAAATCAATTTAAAGACAATATATTGCTTAAGAATGATTAACTACATGTTTGCCTTTATTATTTGCCTACCTGTTTGCCAAATTAATGTTGGATATTTTTCATTAATTCTATAAAATGGCGATTCCTGCAGATTTTTTTTACATTTGCAACACAGAAGTTTTTAACGTTTTGACCTCCAAAAAAAACATACATATAAATTTATTAAGGTAATATTCCAAACTTTTATACCAGTAAAAAGGAATTGTCAAAAAAATTTATCTAAAGGATTATCTTATGTGATATATTTCTAGAGGATGGACCATTGTCCTATTTTTAGGACAGCCTGTACCGATTAAACTAATAAAAGTTTGGGGCGTTTTTTGATTTTATGTGTATACATAGGTTTAGAGAAACACACATTTAAGATTTTATAAGGAAATATTAATTCTTTCAATGCTTGGTACAATATGAGTTAAAGCTAATTTATTGCACTGTAAGTTCCAGACTTCTTTTATGACTTATGACTGACAAAATGAGATCCGTTAATGTATAATAATTAAAGAAATTGCCTGTATGTCTGCTTGATTGTTATGTCATTATTATTATTTATGCTATAATAAAAATCGAAACGATATCTGTAAACTTCGAGAAGATAGAATTTCGTATTTTTTCATCAAGTTCGTGTAGCGTCAATTGTCTGCAATGTTCATCGATTGAAGCTGATCGCCAGCTCACTTTTGCGTGAGAATAAATTTGATTTGGAAATGGCGAAATTTGATCCAAATTTCGAATTTAAGCAATTATACTTTTTACGCAAAATATTTACTAATTCGATTTTTAAAAAATCTTACCATCGTTCCATTATTTAAACTTCTGTTGTACCGAATTGTAATTTTCAGTGCATACGACACATATAACCACACAGACTGATGAACATATTCGCTTATTAGTATAAATTAGTAGCACACCTGTAAAGGCAAATTACATTGTCATGAAATATGATCATAAGCCAATGTCATGATTATATTTAAATGTATGGTTTGATTGTAAAATGTACTTTAAAGCCATTTATATCGGAATTCCTTGTTTGGTATATTACCTGAGAGTATGGTTTAGAATAGATTGGGATTATGATTGAGGATATGATTTAGAATATAATATATGGTGGGCCAATGAAATCCCTGACGTCCATTTCAAAATTTTAATGGGTTGCACAAATCTTAAAACTCTTAATAGCATCTTTTTGTTACCAACCTATTACCTTTGACTTTCAATGCGTTTGGAAATAATGAGTTCCAGAACATAATGGAAATAACTTTTAAAATTGAAAAATATTTCAAGGTTGCAAGAATAGAATGGAAATAAATTGAAAAGTAAGTTCAAGCATTCCTTCTAAGGGTGGAAATAAATTATTTTATCTGAAGAGATAATAAAACAATTTCAACTCAAGAATAGAATATTGCCTTTTTACAACTTCAATAAATTTATGAACCTCGCGCTCCAGATCGATTTTTGAATTCACCCAGGAAATATCGCCATTTATTTTTACATCATTTCGCAGGTGTATAAATTGAAAACTCTGTTCTAATGATCTTTGAATTTCAGTAATATTTGATTTAAAGTTAATTATCTTCCTTTTCAACAAATGGCAGGAATACAAATATTTATTTATAAAAATCGTTTTTAACACTTTACAACATAGTGTGATGACTATGAAGTGTTTATGACTTTGTTCATTCTGTTTGTCTGTCTGTCTGTTAGCACGATAGCTGCAGTAAAAAAGACGTTATCAAAATTAAATTTCAATATGTTGTTCAGATAGTCTGTGGGACCTATGGGAATATAAATGAATAATATCAATGAATAATATCATGTATTCATAAGATTGATCTCAAGCTGGACGAGGCTGCATTGATAAAGTTTATACTCATACAACAAATCAAGTTCTTACTATGTGAGTATCAAGTTCTTACTATATGAAAAATTATACTACAGCTGTGTCGTATAACCGATTTCGTCATTCACACTGAGGTTCGCAAATTTGACACATTGAGCGCATTTTTTCAGAACTTAATTTAATATGTTCCTATTTATTCTTGTTGAGATGTTCAGAATTATATAGGAAAGGCGTTTAAAAAGTCAAATTTGGTTCACCTGGTGTGAAGATGTAACACTGAAAAACAGAACTGAAGATATAACTCACGACAGTTCAAATATTATAAATCCTGGTACGATTGCTCAAAATGTTTCTCGTAATATTCCCTATCCCCAAGGATAAACTATATTTACAGGCAACCATTATTATTATTTGAAGATCCGGGTTGCTTTATCTTCACAATAAATTTGAAGCCCCAAGAGAAAACTTAAGAGAAATATCGCCAACTTAGCCAATTTTGGCTACTTTTGGAAACTGCTCGAAATTTATAAACTGTTTAAGAACTTTCTAAGTTAAGGCCATTTTCCTAGAGATTTCCATGCAAGGTATACAAGCGGTAATCTTTCAGTTAGTTGTTGTGATACTACTAAATGTAAATGGCGAATACTTCAATGTCTTGAAAATATAATCGTCTGTTATTTGTAGTAGATGCGCATTCAATTGTTGTTACATTGCACATGGCAATTGTTTTATGACCGTGTAAGATAGTAAGATAATGTCTATCTATGTTGCTTTTTTTTACCATACTTGCTTTTAATAAAATGTTCTTTATCCAGAAATTCGGACTCTTATCTGCATGTGGTGCACAAAAATGATTAAACAACCAGTTAGTTTCCTTTAAAATATTAAGGAGCGAATTTGGGTTGACTTTACTTGTTATTCTTAAATTACCCGTAAATTGTATAGCCGTACATTACATCATTGTCGCATTATAACCCACCATAAATTCTTTGTGCAAGTTCCTAAAATATAAGAATATTAACATACTACACAATTAACTTCAACGAGTTTAAAATTAAAAACTAAACATTGTTTATAACACATATACAATTAAGATTAACTCACATTAATTATATACATATATATTCCTAAGGAGACCCAGTACGTATGACACCAGGCTTACTATATTTGCCTAAAATTACCTATTCGACCTTTTATAACAGCATTGGTGCAAACCTCTGTTATCTTTTTATACATTGCACTGCATGTGGAATCTTCCTTTGCTTGCCATAATTGTTGAAGGACAACCTTTTTTGCCGGTTATTCGTAAGTGACTTTTTCACCATCTCTTTGAATATTGTCTGCATATGTCCATCTCTCTGTTACGGTATCGCGTCTCAATTCTTAAAGTAGACTGCTTATGTCCATCTCTCAATCGAGTCTCTTACACCACCTCTCTCTAACTCCATGATAATTGAAATCTGCTAAACTTTTTCTGCTTGTTGTCACATCGTTTCGCCTGAGGTCCAGATACGCCCTCCGTATCTCGTTGGTTGTCCTCAGTGCGATGCAGCAACATTTCTTCATTGGTTAATTTATTAACCAATCTGTATGGTTTCAGCTTTGGCCTCCAGTAGATTTTCTGATTCGACCACACCTGTAATTTAAGTGCCTTTATTTATTGCTTACATGACCTCCCGGGCCAGAGCTGCCGAAAACTGGTGCCTACGAGTCTGTGCTTTTGTCTGGTTTGGTAGCTATCATAAATCTTCTACATTAACACTGCCTAAATGCCTCCTGGTCTCACACTGCATTCATGAAAACATCTGCAATACCAGAGGATACATATCAGAACAATGCGTCTCAACTATGTGGTTGTAAGAATAAGACAGCGACATATGCGGTTAAAAAATAGCGTGAGTCACGTAATTTCGTCTTCACGAACAAATGAAAATCGCGTAAGAATTCAATGTAGGGATCGGCATAGAAATGTTACTTCAAAAATTTAATATTTACATATAGGTTAGTACACCATTGAAACATCTACAAACGCAATCCATCTGTAACAGAAATAAATATGTTATCCATGGGTACCAGAAAAAAAGATAAATCCATTTTTAATTTCTTTAACAAGTAGGAGTGCGTCTTAAAGGAGTATATCAAAATTAAGAAACACTATTTTTTGGTGGCATGGAAATATGTTTATAACTACGACTTAAATGTAAGGAAATGCGGTCAGAATACAAAGCGGATGTAAAAAAGACACAATCAGATAACGCACAATAGAAATGCGTACGTAGCACAAGATAGACAAATTTTGCTTTAAAATAATTTTTCGTTTCAAAGAATTTATCTTCCTAAGTAGGGGTAGGCGTGTTTTTATCTTGGACAGAATCTTTACCTTGTAATTCAAAGTATATAAATGATGTATATATATATAAAATATATTAATAATACACATTATACAATGAATGACATATAATGTATAATCTCTTAAAAATACCTTCTTTTAGAAACACTGATTATTTGAATCCAAGAAAGAATACGGAGAATACTTATGCGTACTTTGACAAGCATTGCTGGTGTTAGAGGCCCTGGCGGTACAACTTTTTTTCAGGTATTTAGTACCTTCTTCGTGTAAGTGCTTCGTGCGCTCCTGTTGTCGATTCCTACCAGTGAGATAATCCTCTACAACTTTGAAGTTGGCATTTTTCTTCTCACTTTGTTACCGACTTTGTTTTTCACAAAGTTTTAAATTTTCCGCTAAGAGCGCTGACTTTTATTCCATCGGTCATGATTACTTTACTATAGATTATCCTATCGTATGTACACTCGTGGACTTTTTCTTATAAAAGTATTGAAGGACTTAAAGACTTCGTTAAGAACCATATATATTTTCAGTTAAATGCAGATTTTTCTAATATAAAGTCAAATAGTAGATGTACTGCAAAAGCATGTTTAGTGACGTGTGAATGAAACTGAATTATAAAATTTAAAGTATTTATAATAGAAATATTTTATTGGTACAAAAAATAAATAACTTTTATTCAAAATTCTGCAGTTTATCTATTTTATAACAATTATTTATGAATGGAATACAATAATTATAACGACGCCTCTTGCGTATTGCTTAATTTACTGATATACCTTATCTGTATTAATGACGATAAATACTTGCAAGATAAAGATACCATATGATTTAGTCAATACATTACAAGTTTGAATACTGTTGTAATTATGTTAATTTAGTAATAATTGATGTACTCTACACATTTAGAAATTGTAAATCGTGTATTCTGACTTATCATAGCAAACCTTTTCTTGTGAAAGAAATTTCTATATTAAAAGAACTAAATTTGCACGAATTAAAATCACTGACAAAAAATGCAATGATTTTAAAACCATACACACCTCCAATATCAGATTTTGACAAAAACAGGTATTTTCATAGGAAAGTGTAGAGATCTTAAAATATTTTGAATACACATTGCGCATAATATTGAAAAACAATTATCTACAGTGTGATGATGACAAATGAGGAAAATAAAACGTGTATGAAATTTACCCATAGAAGATTTTCCGTAAGCAGCAAAGCCCATATTTGACACATGGGTGACCGGACAATTCTCATATGATGGTTAAAGCGGTATTAGTAAATAATCAACGCAGCAAAGAATAAATAAACTTTAATGTTTTATTTTTAAACATACTATGTTATTAAAATCAACGCAGTAATCAAATCTTAATAAATTAATAGTCCAAAGGTGTGCTTTTAATAATGAACTAAATGTGCACCATAGAACCAATCATTTTATTATTTCGAAATATGCTCTGAGAATAATGTTCTTCATCATTTATCTTTCATCACTTTAAAAAATATTTTAAGCGTGGTGTTTTATGCATTTGATGCATTAGATTATTATGTTTTAATTTTTAAAACAGTTTTAAACATTGAAGATTATGACATCTTTGTGTGCCCGTTTACGGAGTTTTGATTTCCTGAACCATATTGGTTTGTCGTTCTTTTTTAACACTTTACAACATAGTTGAAATTGCTTCGAAATTTTTAGGAAATATTCACATTATCCCATAAAATATATAAAAAAAATTTCAGTAAAATATGTTAGGCAGTTTTCTAATTAAAAATTATTTAATAAAGGGAGAAAAAACAAATTCAATTAAATCCTGACTTTTGGGATATCCTCCAGAAAGAAAAAAGAGATATATTGTATAATAAATATCTTTCCAAGAGTTTAACTATTTTGTATATGGGAGAGGCTTCATATCTTAAAATAAATTTGGTAGATAACAAATTTTCAATTTTTTTAAAATTTTATATAACTCTTCATGATATACTTATTTGATAGCATTTTTAATGCACTTTCCTACGTCCTACAGAGTTAAAATTTGGTACACAGCTTAAATTTGTAGAACATTTTATTCTACAAAAATTTGGTGAATCTTTAAATATAGATCCTACATTTTTTTCGAAATAGCCTGCAAATAATCCCCGTTCACTTCTATAAATCATTGTTGTAATATTGTTAAAAATTCTGATGTGGGCAGCACATGTCTTTCCCAACAGACTCATATTCACGTTCTCTTTATTTCTTCAATAATAATTTCAGTTTATCTGAACAAAATAACAGCCATAAGTATTTTAAATGACATTGAATTTGCAAATTAAACTTAAATTTGGTTCTCATTTGATAGTTGGACTTATTGTCAAATGTGGCGTAGCGAAAACGCGAAAAAACTAAAATATCTCAAGAAAGGCTAGTCCTAGAGTAATGGGGTTAGTCTTATTCTTATAAAATAGGAATTTAATTGATATAATTGAGCACACGTAGTCTCTTATTTTTATATTTAACGATTTTTGCGGACCATTTCGCAAAAACAGCCTGTTCCATTTTCCCGAATCGTACTAGAATAACTTACAAGTGATTTATATACCAAATTTTGTTAAAATGTTTGTTAAATAATAATTTTAAGTAAATAATTTTGTTAAATTTGGTATATAAATCCCTTGTAGGTTATTGAAATATTATACACTAAATTTTGTTAAATTTGATCCATTAGTGTTTAGCTAGAGTGGATAAAGGCAATTTCTGCCGGCCATTTCGCAAAGAAGGCAGATTCTTTTATTACGAATCGTATTATAATCAAATGAACATCAGGGTTTCCCACAAAAAACTTACCTATCAAATTTTATGAAATTCGGTTCATTAGTTTTTCAGTTAGCGTAGATGCAATATCCTCATAGACACACAGAAAAACAGACAGATACACCGTTACACACACAGACGTCTTCCTAAAAATAGTTTTTCGTGTTCTAGAAGTCCCAAAACGTGTAGATCCTTTGAAAATTCGAGTTCCGATCTTCGGCACGATTCCAATATTTTGAATACATACACACACACACACACACACATATATTATCTGTGTAATTGTGTATTATCTGTGTATCTAAATTCCGTGCCTGCGCAATTACAATAGTTGTGATTTTAAATGATCCCTAAACTTTTATTATTTCTTCAACGAAGCCTAATTTTAACTTATGCAGAATGCAAATATCTCAAGCGATTGTAAGGTGAGTTACATAAGAATTGCTGCATTTTTTTCACTCAAAATTATTTAGCTCTGGTGTCTGGAATACCAGTTATATGAATGAAATATTCATTGATTTTGCATAGAGAATCAGATGATTTATATTTCGATACAGTTTTAAATATTTAAGTATAATAAATTACTGAAGTACTGTGATAATGTAAAAGATATCACCACTGAATGTATCACATTTTTGAGAAATTTTAAATGAAATTGCATTTCAGTTGGAAAGTGTTTCATAATCAATGCTTATGCATGATTGATCTTTCTTGTGTCATTTGTTATAGTGCTAAAAACTGTTGAACAGTTTGATGCCATTTGCTTCACAAAATACCTTTTCTTTAATCTAAATTTTATATAGATGTAAATATGAATTAACTTATGGAAGGAGGAGTGATGGATGTTGTGTCCATGAATCTTCTTCGACAATACACCAATCAAGCGTCTATAACTTATACATTGAATTTAAATTTTTGAAACAGTTTTAAACTTTGAATATTTTGACATATTTGAACATTCATTTAAAGGCTCTCGGTATTCTTAAGCCTTATCAATTTTTCGTTTTTTTATATGTAATAGTACAAAACCTTTGCACAATTGGCTGCCTTTTGCATCATAAAGTAGCAATAACCAAAATAAGTTGAACTAGAATGTTTGTAAGCATGTAAATATGCATTATCTATACATTATAGGGATATCACTTATATATTAAATGTATTAAGTATTTACAAAATAAATTATTTTGTAGTTAAGATATGAAATATTTTTGTGATATTTTTAATGTGAATATATAGAATAATTTGGTGTATAAGATATTATTGAACCACGCCAAAAGGAAATATAAAAATCTGAAGTGAGCAGCACATGACTTTCCCTGCAGAATTATATCCACGTTCTCTTTATTTTAATTGAATGTAATTCACTTTCAATTCAATTTTCTTTCTCATTGGGTAAATTGACTTATTCTCAAAGGTGGCGTAGTGAAAATACAAAAAAATTAAAATATCTCGAGAACGGCTAATCCTAGTGTAATGGGGTTGGTCTTATTCTTTTCTTCGTTAAAAATCACGTATAAAGCACGCATTTAATGGATACATTTCAGCATACGTAATTTTTTATTTTATATTTTAACTATCTTTGCGGGCCATTTTGAAAGTAAAGGCAGGTTATTTTTTCCCGAATCGTACCAGGATCGAATCAGTACCAAAGTGCCCCACAAGTAACTTACCTACCAAATATTGTGAAATTTGGTCAATTAGTATTTTAGCTAGTGTGGATACATGAAATTTTTGCGGGCCATTTCGTAAAAATAGGGGTTATTCTTTTCCGAATCGTACCAAATTCTAATCAGCACCAGAGTATTTAATAAGTAACTTATCTCCCAAATTTTGTGAAATTTGGTCAATTAGTATTTTAGCTAGGGCGGATATATGAAATTTTTACGGGCCATTTGGCCAAAAAAGGCGAGTTCTGTTTTTACGAATCGTACCAAAAACTAATCAGCACCAGGGTCACATACAAGTTACTTACCTACCAAATTTAATGAAATTCTATTAGTTTTTGAGTTAGAGTGGATACATGCGTTGCACAGACACACACACAGACACACAGACAGGCGCACACACATATGTCACCCTAAAAATAGTGTTTTCGTATTCTAAAGGTCTCGAAATGTGTAGATCCGTCGAAAACTCGAGTTGCGCTTTTCGACATGATTCCAATACATTCCCTATACATTACCATGCATTGCAGAGAAAGTAAAAATATATTCGAAATATGTGTAATTGTATATAAAATATACAATTTTGTTTTATGAATTAGATTTAAAAGAAAAGTAAATCGGGACAGCTCCAATATCTGGTGTTCTTATTATTGGATCAACTAAAATCAGCTTGAATTGGTTATGAATAACATTTGAATTTGGTACAGAGTTCTACTCAGCCACATTTATACTGGCTGCAATCGAAAGTATTACCGTATTTGAACAATCGTGATGCCTATCGCGATCCATGACAGTCCGCGCGGCTAGCATTCATGTACCGGACAAAAGAAGTTTTTGCGCCCACATATATCCTACTGAAATGATGAATTTTAATCGTGTGTCTATTGTTAACCATGACATGACGTCGTGGCATGGCGTAGTAGCCTGTGTGTTCGTGTTTATCCCGGAATGAAAAGGAATATTAAAAACCCAAAACAACTTTGCTTAATTATCAAGTACTTTCACTCCAAGTAGAATATTGGTTTTGATCTCATTCAATGCGTTTCAGATTCCAGGTCAACGAAACAAATCTAATAATTCAAAAATTCGAATTAAATGTAACGATTCAAAGCAATAATTAAAAAATACCCTATTTCAAAATGACCAAGCACCGCTTTACTTGTTTATCGAATACCGATACTCTAGTAATAATCTCGGTTTACTTCTCATTGAACCCATCTCAACTTATAAATCAACGAAAAAATTAAAAATTCCAAGAATTTGAATGAATAGTGATGATATTAAAGGATTTTCAAAAAACGTATTTCACTTTGTCTTTCAAAAACGATAAATGCACAATTTAATATCGTTTCGCTGTCAACAATTGAAACTATTTATCCCCAACTTTTATTATATATGTATGGTGCCGCCACATTTAATGACAACTATCCATTGAGAAACAGCAAAGCGCAGGTAAAATGGGTATCAATATACTCTCTCTATATATAGAGAGCTTTTTTTCTAAATAAAAATTGTTTTTACTAAACTTTTAAAAACTCATCTTCAGAACATTGCTGTTTCGTTTTTACTTTCTCCCAAAAGAAATGTTAACCCCCTTCTGGGAGCATTTAGAAGAAACGAATATTGACGACTTACATAATTTATGATAGTTAAGAACAACGTTGGGGAACATTAGCGCATAAAATGAAGATAAATCTACCGCAAAATTTGAACTTTATTCAAATGGGCTTCTAACGACGCACTGCATCTGGTTCTGATTTTGAATTGTTACGCTATTGTCTGATTGATTTTAAATTTTTCTTCATACTAGGCGTTCCACTTTTAAATGGGATATTTTATAAATAAAATGTGCCGTTTTTGCAGATAGTATATAAATAGGTCGATCGAAATATGTTATATACATATTTGTGATTTTAATAATCCATAATTTTAGCGAAAGAGTTTACAATTATCGATACTTTTATACTAACTATACTCTCTACTAAAATGTATTTCTATTTCCTGTTTCCTATCACCTACCTATTTCAAAGAGTTGTGAAATTTGAAAATGTCGTTGCGGTAACGTTAACGATTTGTACGGACGATTTGGCAAAGATTTAGAAATGTCGTACGGTACGTTAACGATAATATTTACTGTAAAACGACGTGCTTATTTGCATCGATCTCCTGCAGAACTGAGTTTAGTCCACTGTTAGCGTAGATTTTTCTGCAACCATTCTTAAGATCAAATTAAAATCCTAACCACTGAATCAACTAATTAAATGACAAATCTTAAAAAACAGATTTAAACGCCACTTTATTAAAAACTATCCTACAGGCGTACAACAAATAATTTTAAGCCAGAGCGCTTTCGAACACCTTCATGCTCTTCCTCAGTGGCGATAGAATCAGGACAGATGCCAACATGCCTACTACATACATTACAATGTCGTCAAGAAAAATTTGCCTATTACGAAAATTGCCATATTTGAGTATTACGAAAATAAAACAGATTTAACTATGTTTTATGGATTCACAATTTTGTATGGATGGCAATTTTCGCAATATGCAAATTTTGCTTGATGGCATTGTAATGTACTTAGGCATATTGGCATCTGATCTGACTCTATCGCCACTGAGAAAAAGTATGAGGGTGTTCGAAAGCGCTCTGGCTTAAAATTATTTGTTGTGCGTCTGTAGGATGGTTTTTAATAAAGTGACGTTTAAATCTGGTTTTTAAGATTTGTCATTTAATTAGTTGATTCAGTGAGTTGAAGTTTGACGTGTCGCCACTAATGGCATTAAAATCCTAACACCTTTCATTTCCATTTCTACTACGAAGTATTTTGTAATGTTTACACGGTCCGGTGTCCGTTCATGGATGGGGCCCCCAAACAGATAGATCCGTAGATCTCTTTAGAATATCTACGGGTAGATCTACAGGGGATTTCGTTTTCCAATGTGGACTCTATATACAACTAATATAATTTTCTGCTAATAGAGGGTCTTCACCCATCTACCCACTCTTATGCTTCTTGACGAAGAATCTCAATTATCAACAACAAAATACATAAATGACCATAAATTGAAAGGAAATGTAATGGATGATTCATGTTTTGTGGGGTGGGAACATAGGGAGATCGGTCCGCTATCGCAGACGGCCGTAGTCCAGGTTATAGTACTAAAACCACTCCATCAAGAAATACAAATAAAATTAATAAGTTTCAAAATCAACTTCAACGATAAGAACTTGCAATTTCGTCCCAGCAGCTCCAGCTTCGACTGGCCAGCTCGTAGATCCAGAATTTGATTCCCGGTTGGGGCAGCAAGGCTCTTTACAATGACATCCGAACAAATCAACCCTATAGGTCAGTTTCCTGTAAATTAGTAGTTAGTGCCGGAGTTCTGAAGACCCCAGACCGTGCGACTCACATAGTGGGTTTAGAGTAACTAGCTGCACGGTCGGGAAAGGATACCTCCTGCATTAAGGAGGCACCCAAGGTCTACCATCCCGACAAACGAATATTTATTTAAATCTAAAAAGATAACAACTGATGAAAAATATTGTGGTTAAACAGACAGTTTTACATTATATTTGAACTTGACAAGTACGTCCATTTTTCAAAAATGGGAAAAGGATTATTGCGAATACAGATAAAAAGATCATTGAAAAATAAGATTGAGGTATATTAACATAATAAAAAATAGATGAAAATTAAAGAAAAATAATAAAATTTTAAATGTAAAATTTAGAAAATATATAAAAAGAAAATATATGAAAAGGAAAAAAAATTAGGCACATGGAAACAGAAATTTAGAATAAAATTTAGAAAAGAAGAATTAGAAAAAATACAAATAAAAAGCATCAAAATAAAAAGAAAGAACCGAGAAATTAAGAACAGTTACATAGCTTTTTTAATTTTTTTTATTTTTTTTTATTTAACAGAAAATATAAAGGGAACACAATAAGTCCATATAAGGTAATAAGAATGAAATAAAGGGATTCATTGATCAAAATTAATTGAGAGCAAAATCTACTGATAAGCTTAGGTCACTTTATCAGAAATTTCCATGGCAACAAGAATACAGTTTTTAATTTTATCTACTGAAGAAGAAGTGTCGGCGGTCTGAAAGTGACCCTAGTACGACTCGTACTAGTACGACTCGTACTGAGTTTTTATAAAATTTATTTTATTTAATTCATTGAGGAATTGTGCATGACAGTTGGAGCTCCTAATGTTAAATATATTTAACATTAAGTAATCGTTTTTTCATTATATCTTCCGAAATAATATGATTATCAAATTAGTCGTCGTTTTACATTATACGACTCAATAACCTAAGCGAAACGTATACTAGTTTTTATTTCTGATTAACGTGGACGAATTTCTACGGAAATAGATTCAGGAATGCCTCAAACCCATATGCAAAAGTTTATTTTATTTTTCCGATTGTCTTTTGGGTACAGAAGAAGCTTATTGGGACTATTTTCCATTTTTGACTGATACTCTCGGAAGGAATATTTACAAAATGATAGTAAGATGCAAAGTCTTAACTTTTGCCAAAGCAGATCATCAAACATTGTCAATACATTTGTAATTCAAAGGTATCCCAGTTAAAGTGTATACAATATAAAAATTGAAATTCGATCTACAACTTTAATAACGAAATCTCACAGTAAATGCATATACAATTTACATATCATTTCCAATACGATTTTTTGTGTCTGTGAACACCACTAAGGAATTAGATTCAATTGTGCAGATCATGATGACAGATTGCAATTGCAGAAGAAATTTACAAGCATAATGGTGATTGGCTGGTTTCTGAAATTGCTTCGTAAATTAGTTGCAAATTTTTGCTACAAGACATTGCATTTGCTGTTTTTTAAACATTACACTTGAATGATATGCTCCTAACTTTTTGTTTACTGGAAATAACACTCAATGTTGCTAATGAAGTATTTAAAATCGCCCAGGTACTAACCACTCATTCGTCTGGTTGGGTACATTTTAAGCGTATTTCTGAACTGCGTCTTATTCTATTCCTGTATCATAATTTTTAATAGTTGGCAACAGAATTATTGACTTGAAATGTAAACACAGACACGTTTATTGGAATGTATAATACTACCAGACGGTACGATGTAATTATCTATAGAAAATTCGAAAGTACGCTTTTTGAATATATTCTTCATTCTATATGATTACGGTATTTTGCTCACAATATTTTCGTAATATTTTAAGTTGTATTGAAATTGTGTGAAAAGTTTGAGCGGCAATCATAAATACGCTATTAAACATCATTTCCATACAAAAATAAACCGCTAAGTAATTATTAGCAAAAAAATATTAAATTCGTTTTCAGTTTTATTTTCTTGTATATTTGGACCTGGTGGCCAACAGTCAAAGCCCGTCCATATATTTAGACTCTTGGTAAAGGAACTGGAATCACCTGAATTTTAGAACAATGGTTCTAAACCCAAAATGCATCCGGGATCAGTAGAATTTCTAAATGTTCTATCGAGCTGAGGTAGATTTACTAAACTCACTAACACAAACGGTAAAATCTTCTAGTTTTTAACACAGACCGGTATATCTAAATGATTCTAACGCAGAACAATCAATTTACTAAAATTTCTAAGACGGACAGGTAGTTTCATTACAGTTTCTAATGTTTACCGGTAACTTTACTAAAATTTCTGATAAAGATCTGTAAATTTACTGAAGTTTCTGAATCGAGTTGGTAAAAATAATTCGTATCACAATCATTTTAAACGTATGAACTATGTATGAAACTAAAATCTAAATTTTTTATTTTTAAAGGGAGAGAAAAAGAATTGAATGACAATAAAAGTATTCATTACTATTAATTTCTATTTGATTTTTGTTCAATTTTAGGAACTAAACTATAGTGATAAACAATTAACAGTTTTAAATCCATTTCTTACAGCAATGTTTTTAGTAACTGTTTCAAAAAATATACATAATATTTCAATGATTTATTCAAGCTAATTTATGCAAGCATGTTTAGTTGATTCCTGTAAAATATATGTATCTTATAGCTTTAAATATATACTTTTACATAGTATGTGTGCCGATCCAGTGATCGAGCGGTCAGGTGCATGCGTTTCCGTTGATCGCTGGATTGCGGGGTTGCGGGTTCGAATCCCGCCAGCGGGCATGGATGTTGTCATGTCGAGGCCAAGTCAGACTCCGCCCTTCGGGGAACCTCTGTAAAAGTGAAGGACGTGGACTTGAGGACGTGGTGCGTAGCCGCTCCTTCACCACGGGGGAATTAGTAACGAAAGAACATAGTATGTGTTCAGAAAACTGGGCAAGCCATTACAGAATTAAAAAGAATATGTCCGGTTAGATGTTCTTTTCTACCGCTTAAATATTTCATTCTTTCTACAGATGACAAACAACACAGCGTCAACTAGAGCCCCTGGTCTGACAGTCTGTAAGGACTATGTGACTGATATTTCTGCGTCGTACAAGTAAGAAATATTATAATGTTTCTATTTACATTTCATTTTCTGCAATGCCACTATCTAGTCCTGAGTCAAAGTACAATTCCTTCATAAGAGTGAAGTCAGATGGTATTGGTAATTAGTAATAACTGGTAATTGATATCATAAGAGATGAGTTTGATTGATCCTGCTACATGAGCTAGATTTTCAGGGTTTCTCTAATTTGCAAATACAATTTATCGCAAATTCATTTTAAAAGTCATGAAATGCAATATTTTTTAAGTACACAGTGAAAATAAGTAACCATCTGTTCTGTAGGATATGAAAACACATAGCATTTCTTCTATAACAAAGTTTTTATAAGAAAACGTTCTTGGGTTGATAAGTGAAGCATTTATTTCATTGAACTGAATTGAGTTCGACCCCTACTACTATTTGTATGTCACATGAAACCTATTTTGACTGGAAGCTAAAGTTTTAATTCGATTCCAAATAAACTACGGTCATGCATTTTAGGAGTTCCCCAACAGTAGCTGAAATTCCAACCTGAATCCAATGGATATGAAGTCCAAAGAGTGAATTATTCAGCCACAGGTGGGCGTAGAAATTTGTGGAAAGCCCTGAGTGACAGGAATGTCTGTGTTCTCAACTTGATAAATCTCGTTAAGAAATTTATTGGATCTATGGTTTCCTAAAATAAAGCAACTAACTTTTCCTTTACAGTAAAAAAATAATCTTCGTTTACAGTCTGTGACCTGGTTATTTTCTAAAAACATTTGCCTCGCCTGAAAAGGACCCCCCCCCCCCTTTTTTTGGTTACTTTGTGAAATCTAGATATTGTCTAAGAAATATTACCTGATAACAGATTCCTATGTTACGATTATTTAAAAATAAATATTTAAACAAGTTCTATGTGATAGGAAGCAAAATGTAATACCACATTTCAAAACTTAAATTTCCATAACTAACCATTTGTAAACTAAAACATGGAGTGGACTAGTATTCCCAACCTTCAATTTTTTAACCGCACAGAACTTCATTTCTTAGATAATATATCATCTAATCTGCATCCGGTATTACTTTTCAGTCATTGATGAGCGTAGCCCAAAGACGGGAGAAAATAAATTTTGATTGGAAAATAAACAGTAGAAATAACTTGCTCCTTCACATTTTATATTCTTCGCAGAATTTCTTTAATATTTCTTTAATTAATTCGATTACTAAATTGAAGTTGAGGCCATAATACGTAAATAAATAAGTATTTATACTAATACGTTTATAATATTATTGAATCATACTATTGAGCTTGAATCATACTATTACTTGAAAAGCCTTCACGAAATTACTAATTCCACAATTTTGTTTTTAATCCGTTCTCGCATTGTATTCTATTCACCCACTGATATAAACATCAGGCTCTCTCATTTACCATTTTTTGCTTCGTGCTGAATCCTTTCCCAATCATTACCCAATCAAAATGAACCTTATAACATCGTTAGCTTTTGTGGTCATATTAGATTTCCTCTAACAAGAATACCGTTTCTTTTCAGATCAAAACGGCATCGTAGGACGTATCAATCATTAGCGATTGGACCATTAGGGAAAAATCTTATCCCCCAACAACATGGCTGGGATGAGTGTTTCAATAGAAAATATTATGGCCGAAGATATTTTTACCAAAATAGTTTCTTCATTGAGGGTGAGGCCAAGTGGTGTATTTCCTGAATGATTTTTGTAATATGGGAAAAACATCTTCAGGTGTATCCCTGTTTTATCCGACTAGGAGTAAACAACATAGTGACTAAATGATATAATAACTAAATGATATAATGTATGTATGCTTAACGTAAGCCCGCATTAAGTATGTCGAAAATTTGGATGACACAGATAAATGTATTATCCACCATCTAGCCAAAAGTTGTTCCAACAAATCTCCGCCTGAATAGGTGTTTCGTTGAATGACTTGCTGAGGTTACTTTTTTTCGTAATAAATCGTCGTATATCTCATGACTACAGCATTTTTAATTGAGGAATTTAGTTTCTATTTCTGGTAGATTAAATCATCAAATTGCAAAAGTGTTTATACTGGATTTATTTACTCTTACTAAACTAAAAGAAATATTGTTTCCCAGAAAAATTTCAAATTCGCCATTGAGACAGATAAACACGTTTTAAGACATCCGAAACTTGTTTCAAAACACTTTCGACGCCATAGTGTTTACACTTTATACATTTTAAAAGAGACACTACTGAATCGTTGCTGTTTTCAGCAAGTTTTTGAAAACTACACTGCTCACAACTGAAATCGAAACACCATAAAATTGTAGGTGTAGCTTCATGCAAATCAGGCAATGAAAACAGAAAGGCGAGATATGCAAATAATCACTTTTTCCTTTCTCATAATGACGTAACACCTTGCCGGGCAGCATGAAAGAGTCAGGTCAAGTAGGAGCGATATCACAGCTAAATTGTAGCGTTATTGGTTTCAGGTTGTAAAAATGACCACAATATGATAAGAGAACGTCGAAGTACCGCATACGTTCAGCTGTCGTCAACTTAATTGCAAATCATTGTTTTACGTGGGAGTGGAATGAGCCTTCAATGGATCGCTGAACTATTGGGTCGTGATGTGAGCACAGTTCAACTGTGTATGTTAAGCTTCGTGAGAGACAACGAAACGACACAAAGATCAGGTAATGGGAGCTTCCAGGTGTACCACGCCACGTGAAGATCGTATGCTTCTGAGAAGCGTTGCGCGTGAGCCTTTTACCACAGCAACCGTGTTGCAACGACATTTATCCCACACTACAGGTAACGTGGTTTCGATGCAAACAATTCGAAACCGTTTGCATGACGCAGGACTCCAAGGTATACTATCTTTTCAACAACTACCGTATCAACGTCTTACCGGTTACGTCACCTCTAGTGGTGTCAAATGAGACGCAATTGGTCCACAAAATGGAGAAACATTCTATTAACGGATGAATCACGATTCTGTTTTGGCATGCCAGATGGCCATACTCGCGTATGGCGTCGCTTTCAACAACGTCACCAGGAAGCTTTTTTTATCAATCGCCACACAGTCCCCATAAGTGATACCATGGTTTGTGATGGTATAACATTTGGTGGACAACACCTACGATCCACGTTTCTGGCAGTATCATGGCACAACGATACCTCTCTGACATTGTGAGACTTGTGGCACAGCCATATCTGTCAACCAGGCCTGGACTGTATTTTCAGCAGGATAATGCCAAACCACATACTGCACGGGTAACTATGAATAGTCTACAAGGTTTTAATATCCTTCCTTGACCAGCATAGTCTCCGGATTTGTCGCCAATTGGGCATATCTGGGACATCAGGTGTCGCCGATTAAGAGAACCCCCAATTCCAGTAAACCATGTTCAGTTGCAAGCCCAATTGCATGCTTTGTGGAATGCCAACCCTCATCACACCATTGACCATCTCAATGGCGGGATGCCTCGTCGTATTGAATCCTGCATAGCCGCTCTCGGTTGGCCTATTCCATATTGATCTAATGTCAATAAAGTTTCATGCTTTCATTTTCAAGTATGATTTTTTTGATCATTTGTACACCTCCATGCTACAATTATATTTTGTAAATTTCATAAGGATGCTTCAATTTCTTCATGGGATTGCGATTTCAATAGTGAGCAGTGTATACTGAAGATCTTTACAGCCTTCACTTACTAAGTTCATTCGTGCACTGAGAGTTCGGTATATGGGGAATTTGTCAGTGGTTTGAGAATAAGATTTCCCTGTTTGAAGCCTAATGGAAAAATTGAATCGGTGTTTCATTATATCAGACGATTGTTTCAGCATTACGTGACAGTTAGAAAAAAAATATTTGCATTTAGTTCATGAGAACGCTTGTTGAGTCCACAAAAAATCTTGCAATGTTGTACCAGTAGCTCAACGATAGAGCATCGTCTGGCAAGTTCGAAGATTCAGGGTTCGATTCTCGGGTGGGACAGCAAGGTTTTTTTACAATGGCACCCGAACAAACCAATCCCGTAAGTTAATGCAAAGATGTCGGAGGTCTGAGAGTGACCCTAGTTTGACTAGCGCGAAGTTAATGGACTCTAGGATATCGAACGTCTATTTCAAATCGAGAGGATAACGACCACACAGAAAGAGAACCTGAGGCATAAAAATAGCATCAGGAAACTAACCTGAAGTAAAAATAGCATCAGGAAACTAACCTGAAGTAAAAATAGCAGGAGATGGTCAACAGATTGTCCTCTGCACGCCAATCTGACATTAGAGAGTGGAAATGGCAAAGTCCACTTCGACAAAAAGACCTTGCAATTTCGTCATAGTAGCTCAACTGTGAGACGTCGATTGCCCAGCTCAAAGATCTAGTGTTCGATTCCCGGTTAGGGCAGCAAGGTTCTTTATACATTTGTTGCTTCTTTTAAAAAGGCTGAATTATCCCGATATTTGAACTTGTTCCTGAATGCGTTTGGAAGCAACTTTGATAAAAATAATAAAATTATGAATGTTTTAACATTTTTTAGATTACTTGCGGATTATCTTAGGATACCTTATTTTGTCATAAACACGAATGACTTTTCTCTGAAATTTATTATAAATAACTGAAACCAAATCCCGCAGGAAGGAATCCCCCCCCTCCCCTACACATACTTGCGTAAGAATATTTCAATGCAACAATGCATTTTCGCTCTATAAAATGTTTTCTCTAACAATACTAAATAGGATTAGTGGAACATGTAAATAAAATATATTGGTGAAAATTTGCATTTTATTATCCTGAATATGTCTGTGAAACAAAGGGATGATATGCAGTGATGCTATCCCTATGTTGTATTCCTTTGAAATGAAAACAATTTGTTGATGCTTGGAAAATGAAAGGATTATTTATCTCTCAAAGTTGCCACATGAATATTTGTGTAACCCGCGTCAAGTTACCTTTGAGCTTTTGATAGTTGAAACTATAATTGTTTGAATTTCATAAGTCCTTTTGATTTGCATTTTTACATTGGACCAGTAGATATTTGTTCGATTTTTAAGCTGTTATACAAGGAATATCACATGAATGCATTATGCAAGGATTGCTCTATATAACACAACAGTATAGCATAAAGTACTTTTCAATGTTGTTGTTGAGACCCAGACCGTCAGACCTACCAGAAAGGTGTAAGGTAACTTTTTGGACGGCCGGGAAGTGCCACCCAATTTATACCGGAACCCAGTGGGGGAGGTATCCACAGGGACCGTACCCTCCTTCCCCTACCACCAACCTCTCGGAAGGACTTACGGACCCATATGTTTAACGTGATCGTACTCCGCATGAACACGGCGGCAGTTGTATTTTCAATGTAAAAAAGCTTTACATTTTTCAAATCTATAGAAACAAAAACGTTTTAAAATTTAAGTAAATGTTTAACTTTCTCTAAAAAGAGCATTTTTCTGACAACGGGATTATTTGTGATGGATGATACCATATGTATAATATTAGTATTTACAGAATTAGTATTATAAAGTTATTAATTCTAAAATTTAATGTAGAGTAACGAGGAATATCAATGTCAAAGTCGTATATCAAATCCTGTAAGTAATTGAATTTCAGTTAACTAAACAACTGTTAATCAAATTATCCCCCAAAATCTGCTGCAAAAATAACACGATAAAGTAAAACTTCGTAAAATACAGTATATATGAAAAATCAACTGGTCAACAGCCTTCAAAAACAAAAAGCAACCTTCTCCATCAGAACCAACAAGAACCACAACTTCGCTTACTCCTGTCAAGTCGACAACTTGAAGTGAGGTCGCGCTTCTTATTGACCCTGATGAAGAAGGCTGTATTTTACCTTTGAAGCCGTTTTACCAGTTATATTTTGCAATATATGCCGCATTTTACAGAGTTTTGCTTTATTAAAAACTGTTTAATATTTTATATATTATTCTCGAAATACGCCAGGTATATTTGCCAAATATCTTGATACAAATGCCGAGAGCAATTGCAAAAAATTAAATCCAAGCAATATACAGCAGGGAATCATTCCACCTAATACGCACACATTTAATATCTTCATATTAATCTTAAAACAAATATTGGTTCTATTTCTGGAAGTATTACTTCAGTTTTATAAAAGAAACATAACTTTTAGTTCTTAAATTTATCGTAACAACAAACAAAAAAAAAAACCATTCCACCTCACGGTTGCAAAGAATATATTTATTTAGTAAACCTTCAAACCCATAAAATACGCTTTTTTAAGAAACTAAATGAGATTTGGGGGGGAGGATCTGAATAAAAAAGATATCGATGAAAATTTGCATTTTATTATCTTGAAATATCTGTAAAATAAAATCCCGGGGATATTATATAGTGATACTTTTGGTATTTGTTCATCTTTCCAAAATAAAATTATTAGCTAAAACTACTAAAGAAAGGATTGCATAGTTTTCGCAGTGTTTTATGTAAAATAAATTCTCAAAATGTAAAATCCTTCACGGGATTATTTATGGGCAAAATGCATGTTGATAAATTTGGAATTAAGCAGCTGAAACTTATTAAATGTAAACTGTTTTTGGTTGTTTGCTGTTCCTAATCCCTCTTGACCCGAAAAAGCCAGAATTATCCAATAGTCAATTTAAAGAGAGAGACTTTGCAGCTTATTTTGGTCCAAAGATTACTATAAAAGTCTGATTTGGCTTAATTCCACCCAATTTAGACCGGCAGCACACAGGAACCGCGTCATCCTTCATCCGCGTCATCAATCTTCTCTAGGTAGGACTTTTGGACCTGCGGATTTATCGTACCCATACTCCACGTATACACGACGATAATTATGGGCTGAGTTTACTATCGAACCCAGGACATCCGTGTGTAATTATCTTATTTTAAACAATGGACCCCTATCTATCCCTTTAAATTGTTATATATAATAGCTATACATATTTTCGCTCAAGATGCTTAATTAAATAATCTGAAAATTGAAACATGTTCATTATATTAAAGGAATAAACCATTATCGCATGCGGACAACAGCTTCTTCAGGACAAAATAAATTGCATAGTTGCCCACCGAAAGCAGTTTTAGCTAACACTTTTCAGTTTGTTGAAGTCGACTTATTTACCTTCTCTAATACAATATATAATTTACAATATATTGTTTGTTTGAGACCCAGATCGTCTGACCTACCAGAAAAGTGTAAGGTAACCATTTGGACGGCCGGGAAATGCCACCCATTTTAGACCGGGACCCAGTGGGGAGGCCTCCACAGGGACCGTACCCTTCTTCCCCTACCACCAACTTCTCGGAAGGACTTTCGGACCCCCTGTTTAACGTGATCGTACTCCGAATGAACACGGCGGCAGTTGTAGCAGCGTGCAAATCCAGCGCGCAAACCACCGGGCTACCGCACCCGAAATACCAACAACACGCGGTGTTCCCAGTTGGTCACCCACCCAAGTACTAACCGCGTCCGATGCTGCTTGACTTCGGTGATCTAACGAGAACCGGTGTTTTCAGCACGGTAGGGCCGTTGGCTTACTTACAATATATTGTGCACGTGTTCTTTGAAGTCAAATCTTTGTTTTACCCCATGTATCTTCTTTAACTTCCTGTTTTTCCCATTGATTTATAGGGCACTTAAGTTTGTGGCCTTGTTACAAGCACCCGCGAACTAGTTTAACATTATTTATCGCTCCACAACTGCCGCCGTGTTCATGCGGAGTACGGTCACGTTAAACATGTGGGTCCGTAAGTCCTTCCGAGAGGTTCGTGGTAGGGGAAGGAGAGTACGGTCCCTGTGGATGCCTCCCCCACTGGGTTCCGGTCTAAATTGGGTGGCACTTCCCGGCCGTCCAAACAGTTACCTTACACCTTTCTGGTAGGTCGGACGGTCTGGGTCTCAACAGCAACTATTTATCGCTCTTCAGTACTAAATTGCCAATAACTAGAATGGCAACTATAGAATATGCTATGTATCTCAATGTTGTGAACTCCAGTTAAAAACCCATTAAAATTTAATCCGGAAAACATTAAAATTCAAACAAAAACTCCACATATTGCTCTTAAAACGGTAAATTTTGTTAAAATCGTGATAGAGAAGGAAGAGTAATAAAATTGCTATTTCAATTTTTACTTTCTTATTCTATATAATATAACAGAGAAAGTATTTTTTTTTTCACGAAAATTTTCGAATTCGGGATTTTGATGGCAATATATGTTTTAGGACCGCCTGAATGCATTTTGACTATTTTTGGAATAATATCCGTCTGTCTTTTTATATGTCTAGGGTCCATTTTTTTGTGTACACGATAACGGCCACAAATAATATTGGATTTTCATGAAACTTCATATCCGACTTTGTTATCAAAAAATTCTAGAACTAGATAGAATTTTTTAACATGCGAACGAAGAATTCGAATTTTATTCGAAATTTTATATTTAACATGGCAGCATAAGACACAATTTGACATATAATCATGCATAAAAGGATTTATTTATGAGTTAATTATCACGAGACTTAATAGTTTCAATCATTTTTGTGAAAAATAACCGCGATACAATTATTTTTATCCGTAACGTCATTAATTCCCCCTCGAAAAAAAAAACAACCCCTTCGGGAGTAAATTGTCAAGTATGGTATCAATTAAAAGATGTTTTCAAGCCCTTTAAAGTTAAGATAATTGTAATCATTTAGACTCATGATACCAATTTTTCAATTTTTTTTAATTTGAAAAAGAAAAAGAAAAAGCCACTAAAAACGAATTCTGGTATGAGAAACTCGAGTTATGTCCCACTCTAGTTCATTTAAATATAAAATAAGCACAATAACAAACAAAAACTGAAGCACACAGGCAAATTACCATTACATTTAAAGGAACAAGAGAAACATCAAAATTAATGTCCATGTAAGGATAAATTTTTACTTTCCCTTAAAACTGTCTTAATTATTCCTTTTTATCAAAAATAAAGTCCTAATTTATCGTATTTATATTTGAACTCTAACGCTGCAGGAAATATGATTTGAATTGTATGACCATATACAAAGAATCACTTAAGGAGAAAATGTGTATCACAAACTCATAATACGTACATGCATTTTTAAATTTCCTTAAAGAAGCTTTTGAATTCTCAATATCTAAATTGAAATGTTGAAAGTGTTATTTTAATTCTTTAAGCATTTGAAATCATCCGGATATTCATTCGAAACTGCATGACTTCGAGGCTTGTCGTATGTTTTTATAAACACCTTTTAATAACTTTTAATAAATTTTACTTTCTTTGCATTTCCTTTAACAAGACATAATTATATTCTTCACCTGAATATTAATCACTTCAGTGCTTTAATAAAATCTGGAAAAATAATTCTCGTGAAATAAAATTATTTTAATTAAATAATTTAAAGAAATATGTAGAGAGAAATATATTATAGCTAAGTTTAATATCCAAAAGCTTTTTTTTTAGAAATATACTCATAGTTTTGATCATGAAACTGTCTCTTATTTTACGAATTGCGTTTGACTGCGGTGAGAATAGAACCTAGACCAACGCATGTTAGGCGAACATTATCGCATTGAACTAAAGATATCTCCAAATCAGAGATTTAATATTGCCTTTAGAAGTTGATTTCAAAGAAATTATTTCACGGGGAAAGGTGATATCATTTAAAAAATCGAAAGTTAAAGACACGAATTATAAGTGATCAGAAGGAGAGATTGTTACCTGGAGGGGGAGGCTATCAAGCTTTGTTGGTCACAGTTCTGCACAGACCTATAGAGGACGCTCTATTAGCGGAGCTACAAACAACACTTCTTCTTCGACCCAGACCGTCCGAACTACCAGAAAGGTATAAGGTATCTGTTTAGACGGCCAACAAGTGCCACCCAATTTATACCGGAACCCAGTGGCGGAGGCATCCACAGGGACCGTACCCTCCTTCCTCTACTACCGACCTCTCAAAAGGACTAACGGAACCACATGTTTACGTGATAGTACTCCGCATGAACACGATGGCAGTTTGGGGAGTGACTGGAATCGAACCCGAGCCGACCGAGTACAATTCCCGCGCGCTAACGACTGGGATGTCGCACCCCTACAAACGAAAATTATTTTAATTAAATAATTTAAAGAAATATGTAGAGAGAAATATATTATAGGTAAGTTTAATATCCAAAAGCTTTTTTTTTTAGAAATATACTCATAGTTTTGATCATGAAACTGTCTCTTATTTTACGAATTGCGTTTGACTGCGGTGAGAATAGAACCTAGACCAACGCATGTTAGGCGAACATTATCCCATTGAACTAAAGATATCTCCAACTCAGAGATTTAATATTGCCTTTAGAAGTTGATTTCAAAGAAATTATTTCACGGGGAAAGGTGATATCATTTAAAAAATCGAAAGTTAAAGACACGAATTATAAGTGATCAGAAGGAGAGTTTGTTACCTGGAGGGGGAGGCTATCAAGCTTTGTTGGTCACAGTTCTGCACAGACCTATAGAGGACGCTCTATTAGCGGAGCTACAAACACCACTTCTTTTTCTTCGACCTAGACCGTCCGACCTACCAGAAAGGTATAAGGTATCTGTTTAGACGGCCAACAAGTGCCACCCAATTTATACCGGAACCCAGTGGCGGAGGCATCCACAGGGACCGTACCCTCCTTCCCCTACTACCGACCTCTCAAAAGGACTAACGGACCCACATGTTTACGTGATAGTACTCCGCGTGAACACGATGGCAGTTTGGGGAGTGACTGGAATCGAACCCGAGCCGACCGAGTACAATTCCCGCGCGCTAACGACTGGGATGTCGCACCCCTACAAACGCTACTGCATTTGAAAGTTTGTCGTTCAACTGTACTGGCTTTTTTTGTCTCTCACTTTGTTGATGAGTGTGTATCCTAACTTTTTATTCACCGCCAGGGGGCGCTGCAATCCCTTTTGCGTAATCACTTTACTATGAATAAGCATAACGAGTACAGTAAATCAAACTGCTACTTGCACGACAAAAACTTGCAAAATGTCCTTGAATAAAACAAACATATGTCAGAAAGGTGACGACAATTGTTTCGAGGGCGTTATAAGTCCCGTTCATCAGGCCAAATGAACATAGAGAGCAGTTGCCCTTAGCCACTGCCAAGAAAGAAACTGCCCAGCTTCTTTAGAATAAAAACTTTGTCAGAAAAAGGCTGAATAGTGGACCCTGTCTGGTAAATTTTATCACTGATAGGGGGATTGAAACCTCTGCTTTTAGCTAAAAATTTCAAAAGAACTTAATTTTAGAAGTTAAAAAAGTTGAATTGAAGCATACTTAGACCGTTCGGTACACATACGTAACACGCAGCAGATTTCTGTTAGTAAGGGTGGTTTGAAGGAAAATATGCAATCAGCAGTTCGTTCTTAGCAGTGGCTAAGAACTGTATGCTTGCTCATTTGGCCTGAAGAAGGAGGCGTATAACGCCCTGGAGACAGTTGGTGTCACCTTAGTTACATATGCCTTCTTTATTTAATGAAGATATATAGAGGCTCTTTAGCACGCTTTTATAACGCTAGCTTTTCTTTAGCTAACTTTTATAACGAATACACTCATCAACATTTTATTCATAAACATTTCCTTACAAAGTTTGGACCACCCCGATACTTTCGTAGGAACCGTAAAACACATCGTAGGAACCGTACAGCACATAGACATTCGTACAACACATAGCTCGTCTTCTTGTTACTATTGCAGTTGTAGACTATTCCGTGCTGAAGAGCTCTGAAAACACAAATCCAAAGATTACGATGGTATTTGTAAAGAGAACACAAATTTAGCTTTAAAAACTGCCAAATTTTGTGAATATGCAATTTTATTAATATAACAAATATAGTCATATTTTAAAATGTCAGTTCTCTAAATACAAAATGATGTTCTCTAGGAAAAGTCGTAAATAAGTCACATTCGATTTTTCTTCTCATTATACGACTTAAGATTGAAAGAACATTTTTGTAACTTAAATGGGTTCTGTCACTTAATATGTTTCTTCAATTCACTTGAGACTTTAGGAAAGTTTAATTTCATTATCTGGGAACTTTTACTTTTCAGTCTCACTTTCAGCTTTAAGTTACTCCATGCGAAACTTGTTAATAATAGATTCCTGTAAGTAAAACTTATTTTCAATTCAATTTGGAATTTGACCTTTGGAGCGTTCGGCTAGTGATCTATTTTAATTTACTCTTCAAACGTGGTAAAATCATTTTAGTCTTGTAGAAGTGGTAAATTACATTTGCTTTCATGTGCAGTTACTTTCATTTTAACATAATCAGTAATGTTTACCAAGAAATTCTTAACCATACTTTTTTATTAAAACTATACAGGGTGTTTAAAATATCATATACTTTACCATTAGAGATAGATAGATAATGTATATTGGATAATATGTATGTACAGTTATAAATGTCCGTACATACTTGCGTCTCCTGGCGATGTGACAAACAATCAATTCAGCCCGTAGCTGCGAAATTCTGTATGGAAGTGCATATAAGATGGTGGTAAATATGCAGTTCGAAGCGATTATCTTCCAAATTCGAATACAGTTTTGTGTTACTTAATGTTGAAGCGGAATTTTGAACGATATTCTCACAAATCAGTTCATTAGAGACCGAAATAATTATCACGTAGTTTCAATTCTAGCACCATCGGCAAGCCCGAAGAATGTCCTTTTCAACGAGATTTGAACAGAATGCTTGTAACAGTTCGTTCATTCTAAAAATGATTTTATTAAATACTTTGAAACGCACTTGTTTTCGGGAAATTTTTATTACATTCGTCTAACCACGAAATGAATGATCACGCGATTCTAATTTATGACATGATATCTTTGCACTCTAAAAACATATTTTAATTACACGATTTGCAGAGTCAACTTCGACAATAAGAGCTTGCAATTTCGTAAGTAAAGCGTCGACGGGCCAATTCGGAGATCCAGGGTTCCATTCCCGGTTGGAGCAGCAAGGTTCGTTACAATGGCGCCGGAACAAATCAACCCTGTAGGTTAGTGTAAAGCTGTCGGAAGTCTGAAAGTTACCCTAGTACGTCTAGTATGGATTCAGTGGACTCTGGGAGGTTGGGCGCCGATTTCAAACTGAGAAGATAACGACCACGAACGATATTAACATGGGTAAAAATAGTAGTAGCAAGATGCTAGCCTGAGGTAAAAATAGCAGGTCAGTCAGATTGCCAGTTGCCCGTCAATCTGACATTAAAGGGTGGGGAATGTAGAGTCCACGTCGATAATAAAAGCTTGCAATTTCTTGTCTCTTGGCAGTAGCTTAGCGATAGAGCTTCGGCTGGCTAGTTCGGATATCCAGGGATTACCCGTTGGGGCATCAAGGTTCTTTACATATTTTTAAATGTTTTACGAATTTTTAGGCGATATTTAGCAACGAGTAATGGGACTTCTTTTCTCCATATCAACCCAGGCCAAAAAATATCTAATATGTCTATGGTTAGGTTTCGATTTCTATAGCTATGACCATTCACTTCGTTTCTTCACGAGAATTATCTCTTTGGGTGTTCCGCATGAACACTTGTATCTTAGAGTTTGTTAAGAACAAACGGTTCTTAATATGAGAAAGAGGGTCCATAATGGCCTCATAACAATTGTAGTCACCTCATGTTTTATGCCTGCCTTCTTTTAGAAAGTAAGAAAGTTTATATTTGCACAAGCGGCAGTTTCATTTGTTCATTAACTTTTTTAGTTTTCAAGCTTTGTTTCCTTTAGCTGACTCTTCGTTTTCTGTTATTCCAATTTTCAGCTTGTAAAAACAGTTACGGAAATGCGTTTTTTTAATTCGATTTGTAACTTTATCTGGATTCACTGGTGATTTAGTGATTCATTCTGTAGAATCTCTTTAATTTACTCTCAAAATAGAGATAAATCTTTCAATTTCATAAGTTAACAGACCATTTCTCAATTTTGCGTGTACTTATTTTATTCGTACCTTACGTTCTTCTGTGTTTCTTCACGAGAGTTCATGTACGAACACATTTAAAAACATGTTTCGTGTACAGGGCTATTTTCAATATATATTTATGCGTTTAATCTTGAAAGTATGTCTGTCCCGTTTACAAAGTAACAATTTTTGACCGAAAGTTGCTTGATTATTGCTCACCGCGTCTATAATTGGTGGCAAAATTTTACCACTAACAATTTTTCATTGGAAAACATCTTCTTGAAGCTGTGGTGATTACATTTTTTAACTTAGACGGGGATTCACGCACTAAAGTGTAGTCAATTGAATTTATTACAGGGGAATCCTGAAGATCACATCTAAACGATTTAACCGCTGTTCAGCATTAACCAACCAATTTTACCAAGTACGTGTCCACTTACCATATCTATAAATAAATACATCATGGAATAAACATTTCTGACTTCAAAAATTAACATTTATTAAAACACAATTATGAGCAGTAATAAAATTAAATAAACATCTTACTAACATATTTACTACACAGGTTCTCAAGGAGGGGAAGAGTCCATGTGAAACCATTTTAAATTGAAATTTACTTAAACAGATCACGTACTCCACCTGAGTTAATATAAAACCG
Organism: Amaurobius ferox; assembly: GCA_951213105.1. Classification (NCBI taxonomy): domain Eukaryota; kingdom Metazoa; phylum Arthropoda; class Arachnida; order Araneae; family Amaurobiidae; genus Amaurobius; species Amaurobius ferox. Next base: position 123,670,332 of record OX578148.1, read on the forward strand.
GCACATACCTTGGTATTGTTGCACTGGCATGTGTTGTCATTACTTCTGGACTCTATGTTGCTCGTTATCGCGATGCACTGCACTTTTATTTTACAATCACGACTCAGAACTGTACCTCATCTTGGTACTTAAGACTCTTTGTGTTGTCGTCTTACACTGCCGCCAATCTCTGGGGAAAACTGATCTACTTCTCTGTGAAAACTGCACTAACTTCCATGCGTTGATATGCTTTTGCTACGCAAAATCAACTTTTAGCTTCGAGTCAATACACTCTCTCTGACGCCCCCTTACTCCAATTTGCATATTTCTTTAGTGTGACGCTGTAGTGCCGCTTGATTTGCTCCTTTGAATCTACTAAAACTCGTGTAAGTCCTGGAAGGTCTCAACCCAAGCCCAAGTCACTCCGTAATTTCAAACCCGTAATTTCGATGACATGGATTTATTTGGGTTATAAACTTTCCGGACCCAGACTGTCACATTTGGGGTCACTTGTCTGCGTCTTTTGTTGGATAGAAAATACCAAATGTGAATATGGTGCCTACTGGTCTCACAGAAATATCTATTTTTCGGGGTCTGATATAGATATATCTCAAATAATGCCTAATTTGGATTGGATTCATCATTATCAAATTCTGGAGGTAAATCGGGGTTTATTACAGATTTCCACTACTGGTTCTTTTAATCCGTTTACGATTCAAAAATTTACAATTAACTCGAAACATATATTTCTCAAGTTTTTTTATGTGGAGCTTCAATGGTAACCGATGTAGATTTGGCGTTACATTCTGGAAGAGATTAAATGGTTCAATAAGAATTTTCAATGATGAAATTCTAGAGAGTTAAAGGGACTCATGAAAAATCTCCACTTCCAGTTTTGATGATTTCACTTCTGATTCAAATATTTACACTTTCTTAACAGCTAGTCTTCGAAATCGACAATAAATATAGCTTAGATAATAACTGATATGAATTCAGCCTCTAACTTTGGATTTAGGGACTCACTAAGGATTCCCCATTTCTTTTCTGGAGACATCACTTTCGGTTCAAAAATCTACTTTTTTCCTTCTTGAAACGGTTATTTCTAAAGATTGGCTATAGAGCTTAGATGATGACTGACACGAATGTGGCATTAAATTCCAAGGCAGTTGAGGGAATTCACTAATTATTTTCATTTCCGGATTTTTTTTCACTTCCGGTTCAAAGAAAATTCTTAAATCATTTATTTCCCAAGACTGGCTATAGATGGAGCCCATATGATGACTGATATGAAAGTAGAATAAAATTCCAGAGCGGTATGGGGTTGGTTCACTAAGAATTTCCATTTCCAGTTCTGTAGATATCACTTCCCGTTTTTTCGATTTTTAATTCAACGAGAAAGTGTTAAAGTTACACAAAAAGTGAACGCAGAATAAAGAAGAAAAACAAGACAGAAAAAAAAAGGAAAGTCATTCTATAGCTCCAAAATAAGTTGTCCTACACAAACCATTGCTGCGAACACCTAATATTGCTGCGAACACCTAAATTGTTTCTCGACATACTACCTATCCTCTAATAAAATTGACATTTACAGGCAACCGCTGTTATTATTCGATTGTCTGGATTACCTGACCTTGGCTACAAATTTATCAAAATATCGCCAACTTGGTGACTTTTGACGAGTTTTGGAAACTACTCTAATTTTTTAAATTAGTAGGGAACTTTCTGGGTTACGGCCATTTTCAAAAAATTTCTACAGAGCGCATATCAGTAGTCATCTATCAGTTAGCAGTGGTTGACATGATACGATAAAAGTGAATTACGAGGGAATTGTATGCGTCACTGTTTAAGAACAGAATCTGCTCTTCTGTGAATTAGTTCAGCATTTAATGAATTTTTCATTGTACGTGAAAGTTTTAATTTACAGAATTTGTAATATAGCTAGACCTTTTATTACAGCTTGTTGAGAGTTATTCGCTTTATATTTTTATTTACGTTTATTGGTACTTTAATTACACATTTAAGTTGGTCAGAAATTTTGACTCATCTATATGTTTTGAGAATGCATCCACGTTTCCAGAAGATATATTGTAACAATATCGTTGAAATTTTACTTTCGCAGCAATTTACGTCGTGATGTATATATTTATTCTTATTGCACAATGTCACGTCCTAAAACGTTCTTACTCATCTCTTTTGAAGATACCATTGTGCAAAAGTAACTTATATAATAGTCTTAACGAACTTTAAGGATACTTCTGTGTTTTTAGAATTTATTATTAATACAGAAATCTCTCATTATCTTTCATTACATTTTGCGAAAGTACATTTCAAAACATTCCAAAGAAGATCCGATCTCCTTTATTGCTGATTTCATGAGCTAAGAGAAAAAATGTTTTCGTAGCCGAGCTCGGAGGAGAAAAAATTACCGGAAATCTCTAATTTTATATCTTAATCAAAGAGAAAACTGAATTTGTATTCCAAAAGTTTCACAGCTTTAAAATTTAATTAGAGCCAAAGGATGAATTAATTTGAGTAAGTTAATAAAAAGCGGAATAAGATGCATTTTCTAATAAAGTAAAAGTTCTTTCAGAAATAAAATGTTTAAAAGTTTTTTGTTTTTTTTTCAAATAATTAGATTTCAAGAAATGGATTTTATTTTTTTAAACTAAATAATATCCATTGATCTGAAGTATGAAACTTTCAATTCAATTAATGGAAGTTGAGCAAATTAAGATGATTATTTTTCTAAAAACGTACATATGTTGATAAGAAATTGTTAAATCTGAGATAATATTTATTTAATTATGTACTATCCCTGAAGACGGATAATCAGTTTTGAGGCTCCTGCAAGTTAGAGTGCACATGACAGAAAAACAATACGATGGGATTAAAAACCTAAACTTCATCATTTTTATGAAATATATTGAATTGGCCATCACTAAACAAGAATCAAGCATTTTCAGCAATGTCTATATGCCTGTTTGTGGACATTAAAGAATACATCCCGAATAAATATAGTTATTTGAATGCATTTTCATGCGATTAAAGGTCTATTAATTTTACTCGCTGTCGAATCCTAGAAAGGTGTTCTGTTAATTGAAAATTTCATTTATTATAAAAACATAACGTAATTGCGTTTAAAACTCTGAAAGAAATTGTCATTGACTATTACACCCTTGACAGGCTTGTCTATCGCTTTCCTTTATTTTTATAGACATATATAGCCAAGGCTATTCAGCTGCCATGTTCTATTCTCCCTCCTCTTCCCAGCCAAATACCTAACATTTACAATGTAGCCCATAAGCGAACACTTAAGCTAAATGAAATTTGTAGAGAATGCTCATATGGCAGTATTAAATGCCTTAAGCTGGAGACGTGTTTAGCTCAACGCCATGATACAGGTATACCACGCTTTGGCCACGGAACCAAACCCCGGCACTGCCAAGTTAGTGATTTCACTTTCTCACTACAAATGCTTGAAAATAAGATTCCTCCAGCGAAAAGAAATCGCGAAAATTCTTAAATTCTTCCTGGTCTGCTGCAAGGCAGATGGGAAAGGTACATTCTACACACTTGCTTCCTTGCAGAAAAAAAATTTGCAAAAGTAATTAAAAAGATTACAGCAAATTCAAAATCCGATGCACATAATCGGTTGCACATATTACACATATTACATATTTTACACATTACACATAATCTATTATATCTAATTGCTTATGGCAATTATAGAGTCGAGTTTTTCTAGGTAAAACTTTTCTGTTGGACATTAAATTAGACACTTAATCCAATTTGGAATGTGAAACTCGTATTAGGATATATATATATATATATATATAATTTGTCCTGTTATTTTGATTTAATTTCAATTTCGGCTAATATTCCTTAAAAAAATCTAATAAAAATTAATTTAAGTAATAGAGAATCTATAACTTTTGGTTTCAATAGGAATTCGGCAATGAATAATGATCTCTGACATAATATCCCAGTCAAAACAGAAAATATTATTAATAAGTATAATATAAGTGCTATATTCATTCGAATTAGTTTGTTAGTTATTTTATGATTTAGTGTTTTCACTCAAATTGGTTCCTTGTCGACTTATCGGAGTTTCCTTCTTCACATCATAGGAAAAATCAATCGAAACACTGTTTTTCCAACGATGTTTCAACCGAATCCGGATGAAAATTCTTTCATATATATTTATATTTAATATATATTGAAATTTGCATTTATAAGTTATCTGATATACTCGTATATAGTGTCGCATCCGAGAAAATTAAGATTAGCACAATTCGATTAACACAATTGAGATTAGCACACCTAAGATTAGCACAATTCGATAGTTTTGCACAAAATTCCGTATGTATATATTGGTATTCTAACGAAAAAAAAAATTCGATTTTATAAGTAATTTTAATTTTGGTGATTTATTAAGTGAACTCAAAACAGCATTCCCCGGAAGACCTCGCGTTCCAGATTATTAACAGGAGAATTTTACTGAGTGTGCTAGCCTTAGTAAGTTCAAACTACGCTTCATCCTTCCTCATGCTTCCTTTTATTTTATTTATTGATTTATTTATTTTTGCTTTTGTGAAGAACGTGCGATTCCTTTATGCAGAAATTGGGGGGGGGGGGAGATCTTTGCGCTTAAACTGCGGATTTCGGATTTCGTAGTGATCTGGATTGAAACTGATTAGAAACTTATTATTTTTATTTATTACTCATATGTAACAATTATAATAGTATTATTTTTATTTATTACTCATATGTAACAATTTAGAAACTTAATGGTGTTATTTAAGTAGCGGTCGCTCATTTAGGATCCGGTCAACGTCGAGTACTCCATTCCTGTTTAATATAATGGACTATACTGCTTTGTTGGTAGTAACGACATTTCTAACTAATATCAAGTTAAGTTGGTAATTCGAAATATTTTTACACATGTTGTGATCCAGAAAAAAGCCAAATGTTATTGTACCTTTCAACATGAAAAACATTGTGTCGTGGATATTGTACGTCATTATTTCACCTTAAAAGAAGTAAAGTCATTGCATTATGTACGGAAAATCATGTACTGTCCACATCATATTTTTTATTTACGCATATATATTTTGACAGCTGCCATTCGAACTACTCACAACATCTTCGTTCTACTCCGACATTTTTTTTCACCCCACAAAGTATGATTACGAAAAATATTTTGTATACTGTTCATATGTACCACTAATGTTATAAATGTATATTCTATACAATAAACGATTTTATTCTGTATTAAACAAATTGCTCCATTAGGTCTATAACGTATCCAGAAAGCTGCTTTGATTAAAGTCGCAGCAAATTAAAATAAGTGGAGCAAAAATCGAATTAGCAAGTCTTATCAGAGTGCCAAACGTAGCCATATCATAGCAATGACTAGCAAATTTATATGGACATTATACTATAGAAAAACCCATCTGGCCCTTATTCATCATCATCATTCTCTTCGTGCCTAAGTGGCACTTAAGGCCTTCAGCTTAGATTTCCAAACACGGCCATCGAGTGCAGCAGCTCTCGCTTCAGTCCAGCTCACCCATCCCGCCTGGTTTCTCTCACTCTCCACCAACCGTCTCCAAGTTAACTTCGGTCTACCTCTTGTCCGCCTGCCCTCAGATGCCCAGTACAGGGCAACGGCGGGAATGCTGCCCAATGGCATTCCCAAAACATGACCTACCCATTTCCATCTTCGATATTTGCTGTCATATTCAATGGGCTTTAAATTAGTCCTTTTCATATAGGTTCTAATTTGATATTGTGTTAGGCCCAAAAATTCCTAAGTCACCAGTATTCTCCTAAGTCACTTGCCCTGCCAGGCATTAAGTTTGGCACTTTGGGATCTAGTCACTTTCCACGTTTCTGCTCCATATAAGTACACTCTTCACCAAGGCATTAAATAAATTTAGTTTAGTCTTGAACTTTATCTTCGAAGCTCTCCACACTTTGTTGAGCCCACGAAAACAATTTTGGGCATTAACAATTCTAATTATGATCTCCTCATCAGTTCCACCCGTTTTTCCCACCATGACACCAAGGTAGGTAAACGTATCCACATCTTCAATGGGGTCATTATCCAAAACAATACTGTTTGATGATTCCTCTTTTAATCTCAATACTTTAGTTTTGTTCTTGTTGATATGAAGACCAACCTCTTTAGCATGTTCAGCAAAAACCTTGGTTTTCTGCTGTAAGTCATCTAATCTCGAGGACATCAAGACAATATCATCAACAAAATCTAGATCTTCCGATACTGATTCCCATCCATCTGGCCATTATTATTATTATCAAATTGATCACTTCTTGGCAGTTATGTTAAGTTTCAATATTTGAATTAGACTTATTAAGTTAAAATGGCAACGCAATAATAACTAATTAAACTAATAAATAAATAATTGAATTGGTAATTTAATAATTATCTAAATTTTCCATTACATTTTTTTGAAATCTAGGTAATAAAATCAGGATTCAGAGTTATTAAAAATGATTTATTAAATACTTGAAATTAAATAATTGTATGGAATTTTTAACAGAACTCCAAAGTTTATTTATATATTCACTGGATTAAATCATGCTCAGCGTTTCCCTGATTCCAAATAAACGTCCGCTACTTAAATGATACAAATACCGATAACCTGCTACCGAGTCCTGCTTTGAATCAAAATCATTCCCATTGTTAGTATCAATTCAAATCCTTTGTTCCAATGTATATGTAGTCGCGTGGAACCCTTTGACGGGCATTCACGGGAACGTATACTGCTATTGGAGAAGGAACTCTATTGCGAGAGTATATAAAAATATCAATTTCAACGCTTTCGTTTCAAAATAACCAAAAACTATAAAAGTAATTAAAAAAAATTAATGTTATTAGAATGCGAAGATATGCACCCCTGCTTTTGCCGATTTGTAAAATTGTGCTAATCTTCTTTTATCGGATGAGGCGAAATAACTATCAGATTGCTTCTTAAAACACGCACATTTCAAAGTATATAAAAAATAAATAAATATATATGAAGGGATTTTTTACGTACTCGGTTCAAAAATTGTTAGAAAGAACATACTTTGATCTTTCCTATAGTGTCAAAATGGAAACTCTGTGATGATATTTTTGATCGCCAAGGAACTGACTTGTTTAAAAATCTCTCAACACCGTGCTTCAGTATAAAATAACTAAAAATTTAATTCGAATTTTAAAAAATTTCTCTGAGGTCTGTCATAGTTGGAGTTCAGTTAACCCAGTACCGAATTTCGTGGTTGACCGAAGCTTAGTGGTTGTCTAAAGCTCAGCTACAAAAGGCACACGCGACATACAGACATTTATTTTATTATGTAAGATACAGAAGATGTGATAAATCACTTATACTTAAAATGTTAGCCTTTTCAAGTGGCACACAAGAAGGAAAATAGTTCTTAATTGAGATGTGTTATTGTAAAATAGTGACAACAATGTAGGATTTTCCAATAATATGTAAAACATTGATTAATTATGGCATTTGTTTAACATTTTAAGATTATAAATAGATCTAACGATTTAAGTTTCTTGACATTTGAAAACACAAATTGTAATTCTTCTAATATATGAAACCTGTTATGTTACATTACATAAATATCATAATTTATTTTTATCTTAATTAGTTTACGAAGAAAGAGGGGAAAAAATAAATACTTTATAGAGTAAAGTTTTTAACAGTTTGAAATCAAATTCAGTATTTAGGCCACATCCGTAATTAGGCCGCACCCATTCGTTCCCTATATACATAGTGTAATGTGTAGGTAAAGTAATTCAATTGGTTCGAAAATTTGAATTCAAGCTTTTGATTGTAAACGTAACGTTTGATTGTAAAACTAAGTACATTCCTCGTCGTATTCAATCCTGCATTGCTGCTCGCAGTGGACCTATTCCATATTAATCTAATGTCAATAAAGTTCCATAATTTCATTTTCAAGGTATGAATTTTTGATCATTTGTACATCTCCGTGTTACAATTATATTCAGTAAATTTCATAAGGATACATCAATTTCTTCATGGTGTTGCGAGTATTCATGGTGAACAATGTACTTGTGTACTTTGAGTTTTATAGCATCAGTTTGGGTATTATCAACTTCTTCCAGAAGAGTGTCAGAAACATTGAATTCCGTCTAAGGATACTGAAAGAAGTTTGGAATGATTGTTTCCTTACGCAAGATACTTTACTACAAATAAGCGTCTTAAATAAAATATGCGTTTATTATTTGATCTTGATTTGATAAAATCAAGCTCACAATATACGCGTAGCGCAAACACTCAGAAGGCAAACATTCATTACACTAACATCAGCAACCGTTTGATAAAGAATAAAATAAATCAGTTTAAATATTTCCACTATTGGAGGAATATCAAATTTGTTTACATGTTGTGCAAAATATTGGATTTACTTTATAAAAATGCTAAAATACTAAACACGTACACTCAACATAATTACCACAGACATAAAATTCTCTATATTAACGGAGGAGACAATAAAAAAAATATCCAAAATATATATATATATTTTTTTTTAAGGAAATATTTTGTCACCCGTTTTAAATTAAAAGATTTTAAAATAAATGAAATCAGAAAGATTTTTGAAAGAATATATATATATATATTTTTATTACATTTTGTAAGTAAATAAAAAAAACTTTAATGAACCATTTAAGTGGGCTTTTAGAAATTTATCTTCATTAACGTTTTTGTAATGTCTCGTCAAAGTATTTGAGAAAAAATTGGCTTACTAATTTTTTTCCTGTTTTAATATAAATAGGCAGTTTTACAGTGCTTGTAAAACAGAGAAATATAAGTAACCAGAAAACAATTCCTGTTTTAGGAGCTTTTAAAAATCAGAATTTTGGATTAGGATGGAAGACGTAGTGGAAAAAATATGATATTTTAAATAGATGAGTATATTGATTTTTAAATACAGTCTGAAAAGTTCGTTCCAAAAATAATTCGAATTTTAGACATATCTTTATTTTTTTACGGAGGGATGGGGAGGTACACAAAAATTACGGTGGTCGATTGCGCTAAATATCGCTTATTTTACTTCAATTTGATTTTAAATAATATGTGTCTGAAATTAAATAATCACCCGACGAGGCTGTAAAATCACAGGATTCCGATGCAGAATAACATGGTAACACATCTACCGTAAACCTTAAATGACAAATTCCTTTTAAGTAAATACTGTCAGTCTGACTCCTGCGCATTTATTTATATTGTATCATATGTTACTTTATCCTGTACGTTTTGTATTCCCTCCTGTTTCCTCTAAATTGAAGTCAAAGTTACTAGCATATTTCCACTGCAATGAAAAATATAGCACCGGTCAGCTTCGTGATTCTGACGTATTTTAACTGTAGTTTAGGATCCAAAACGGCATTTCATTTGTCGCAGAAATTGAATTATCGGGGAAACACGGAAAATATATTAAAGTCTGTCGCAAGTGGATTGTTTGAAATCTGTTAAATGTTACATACGTGCTTATATATATCTGCTAACTTATGTATAAACTATTAAGATTGTTAAAAACAAGAAAACTAACACGCTTAAAAAAATGTTGTAAAAGTTATAATATATTTTATTTTGCTTTGTAAAGTATGTTTCTTGGCGTCAAAAACTGTCGTCTTAAAACTGGCGTCAAAAACTGTCGTCCTAAAACTGGCGTCAAAAACTGTCGTCCTCCGTTAGGTTCTATCCTGTGGTCAGTACTACAAGTGAGCAACATTTCAGGCTTTTAGATCACCTGGGGTCTTTTGGACACTGTGGGAAAAAATGACACCCCTACATTTTGTCCGGTGACAAGCGAAAAAAGGAAAGTTCTGCTCCTTTAGGTTCTGTCCTGCGTTCGTTAATATGTACAGGGCTATTCCATGCTGACGAGCGCATATACACGAAACGTGGTCATAGATTAAGTTTATCAGTAATGGTAACATAAACCTAACTTTTTGAATATCCCTTATAGACGAGTTCTATGAGTAAAAAGGATACTTTTTTTCTCATTTTATTGATATGTGTAATGAAAATTTTCAATAGGTTATGTGTATGAAAATATTGTAAACAACCATGCCAAGTTCAGTTTAAATCGCTCGATTTGTTTTTAATATATCAAGCTCCCAGACTCACATACATACAGACAACTGTCATTTGAAAAATTCTTTATTCGAATTCAGTCATGTTTAAAACGTATACATTCGTCAAAAACTCGAATTTCCATACGCACCACATTATTTATATACATTATGTTATGTATGTAAGTAAAGTACGAACCAAAATATTTCCGAGAACGTGCCACTTTGCCCCGCACTCAATTAAGAAAATATTTCTTAAGAACTATTCTCCGTCACCTTCTGCGCCATTGAAACTCTTCATCCAACTGAGGTTGTTAAGGGTCGGAACTTCCACTAATGGACCATTCTCTAATGTGCTCTGATGAATGATTGGTTTCCTTCGTTCCCATTCAAAGATGTGAAAATACGAGATTCATTGTTGGCAGCACCCGTACAAAAGGTTATAATGCTGTAAAGGATCCTAATTGAACAAAGATCCGGATATAATACTGAAAATTCTTATTCTATTAGTGTGTAAGTGGTATGAAATGCTATGTTGGTTCTGCAAAAAAAGTTATAGAACATGTGGATTGGTAATAAGGAAAATTTTAAAGGAAATTATGCAAATGTTCGATTAAAAAGAATAAAATCATTTAATTCAGAGTTATTTTTGAATACTATATAGGTAAAGGAATGGCTGGCTTGTTTATTTTAATAGTCTAAAATATTAATATATGACCGAAATACCAGTTATCGAGATACCAGGTCTAGGTATTGGTTGTCCAGTGGAAAGGTGACATCATAGCTGACATCACGTGATGTTTTCTATACATAAACACCTTGATTTATCTGTATGTTTATCTATCTATATCTCTGAGTAACGCTCCTTCAAAATGTTGCCAAACGTGTTTCAATCACGGATAAATATTAAAAGATAAAATTAAATATAACTTATTTCTTTTAAAACGGACGCCACTGATGTCGGAGTTATATTCTTTGGCGAAATTTTGGAGTCGAATTTGAAAGAATATCGCCAACTTGGTGAATTTTTGTTGCCAAATTAACGAAAATGTCACCAAATTAATAAAAATATCGCCAAATTGATAAAAATGACACTGAAACAATAAAAATAATGACAAAGTGATGAAAATTCAATACCGTGGACATAATATAAGAATCTCCTACAAGAATAACCTCCGTCTGTAACGCTTGGTAAACCTTTGGCAACGAATTTTGGCAGCATATCGCCAATTTGGCGAGTTTTTAAATGTTGCCAACTTGACGAAAATGTCGCCAAATTGATAAAAATAACAATAAATCAATGGAAATGATGACAATTTATAAAAATTCAATATTTTGAAAAGAACGTAATAAACGACTATAAGGATAATCATTTCTCCGTCCCTACGTTCAGCAAGGCAAAAAATTTGGTGGGCTGTCGCAAACTTGGCGACTGTTTAAAATATTGCCAGATTGACGAAAATGTCGCCAAATTAATAAAATATCACCAAATTGATAAAAATGACGCTAAATAGGAGGCAATGCCTTGCAAAGTTTTAATTCCGTCATATGACGGGTATACCTTCTTGTTTTCTATACTTGCTGCAAATAAAAAAAAAATTACTTAGATATTACAAAAAGGTACTTTTCGCTATTTTTCTCACATCAAAAGGCACTCACATGAAAATACACCATTTGCCATTGACCTCATACTAGAAATCTTTCGTAAAAAATCATTCAACATGATCTTTTCTGCAGAAACACTCATCTTGGATAATGTTAGAGATAGGATCTACCACTAATGGTATATGTCGGAATGCTCGCTAATGACTGGTGGGTCCCTAATTGCCATTCAGAGCTGAGGAAAACTATGGTTTTGGTGGGATAAAAATTAGTTTTACCAAAAAGGGAATGATAATACAATGGGTCTTCCGAGTGGATAAATACCAATAAATGATTCTATAAAAAGTTCAATATAATGATTGATAATGTAAGTTATCCTTCATATATAATGTGGATAGATCAATGAGCATACTGTAGAACGAGTAGTTTCATAAAATAAGCCTTATGCTTCAAGACACGACGTTAGAATAAATGTTAAGATAAGATAATTTTGAAATTAGAGTACAAAAACTGTTTCAAAATTGCTTGAATGCTGCAAGTTATTAGTACACAAGAAGTGCATTCATTATTCTATTGATGTAGTAAATAAATTTCACAGATACCGTGTATGAGTAGACAAAAATAAAGGAGCAACGTATGTGGATTTAACGTAGATAAGATGTGAAGTATGTGAAAATAGAGATGTGAATTTTGAAAATAAAAATATTAGAAAATGAATGTGTGTTTATGAATGAAACCAATCTTTCAAAGTTATTACAGATGCAAGTATGTATGAAGTCAGTATAATTGTGATCTAATACTAAAAATCATCAGAATACAATATGACTAGTTAATTTTATTCCCATGAAAGCTGAAATGATTTAAAAATTGCTTGTTACTACAGAGAGCAAATTTGCTGCAATCAACAATAATTATATAGGCTAATTTATAACTTTAATGGTTTACAAAATGGATACACAAAAAATATAGCAGCTTCAAAATTAAAACTTGCAAAATGCAAAATATTTATAGTGTAGATCTTAATAAATATATCAGGAATATACTAGATAAGTGTTTCAGTTGAGAAAATTGAAGTTAGTTCTATAATATGAGTGACATGAACTGCTTACTATAATCAAGGTAAAATTGCTCTACAAGAATAGATACGTAATTTCAAAGGCTATCTTAAAACGTAAAAAGAGCATTCTGGTGAAATCATTTACTGGTTTCATAGTTATAAGTTTCAAAATATGAGATATTTATTGTGTAGAATTTCACAACTGCAGCAGCAATATACTAAATAATTTAGTTTAGAAAACTCAAGTTCGTTTTTTATGAAAATGTACTATAATAATTTCTATTCCTGAATTCTGGGCTCATTTGAATTCGAAGCCAACTGCACGATATGATTGACTTTTGTCGGATACCAAATATTTGAACAATTAATCCAGGTAGTAAGTTTTAATGCCGCTTGTGTAAGTATCCATGGCTTAATAACGAAGACAAGCGCGATACTAGACCATCCATGCTGATCGCTGTTCCGAAACCATAATTCCAGGATTTAAACGCACCCCTACTGACGAATTTTTGACTGCATGTAATTTCCATTGAAATTTAACCTCCATGGGGTATATTAATAATATATACACCTTGATTTGTCTGTCTGTTTATCTATCTATCTGTAGGTAACGCTGCTACAAAATATTACCAAACGTGTTTCAATCGCGGATAAAGATTTCAATATATAATGTATGCTCTCATTTATATATGTATAAAAACAGTACTCTGAAGCTTTACGTAGTGTATGACATTATTATACTAAAAGTGAGACCATGATGTGGGCAGCCCGTTTCCTACATAATACAATGACTATACTTCTTTCAGAGCGAAATTGTGATGTAACCATGGAGCTTTACGTAGCGTATGGCATCAGACACTGAAAGTGAGACAACGATGATATTTTCCTCATCTTTTTATAAATTTTTATTTGAGATACCACGCAACTAGGAGTATCTTCCAACAAAGGTAGGAAGTATTCTTGCATGTTTTTTGTTTATTACTTATAGAGCAGAATACCCGCGGGTCTCACTAGTTTTCTAATAAGTGAAGTAAGAGAATTAAGATGAAAATAACACTAAACAACATATTTTGAATTTTTGCATGCATCTTAGATTGAACCGAGCTACCTTTTCATGCTGTTTCGTCTACTAAATTTGAAAAAGGTCGTTAAAATATCAGATTATTATTTTTTTAAATATTAATAAAACACATTTTACACATTTGCATATGCGTACTCTATTACAATCCTCATACATGAGATCATTCACATCAGCGTCGCTTTGATTATCGTTTGCAATGAGCTACTGAAGTATCACCCACCAAGTTGTCAACAATCGTCTGCTAGAATTGTTGCATTTCATTTTCCTTGACACATCCTACAGCGGGTAGTAATGTTCTAATAAAACCATTATCTGTGCTTCTGACTGACAGCAATGCAATTTGCCTTATAAAAATCCGAACGTGAGCGTAGAAAATGCATTTTCAATGATGGTTAAACCCTAGTCTCTCGTAGCATTCTAGTACAACCTCGGCCTTTCTTATACTGAAAACTAGGGATAATCCGCTATTTTAAAGTGCCTATTTGTGATCAGAAAAATCAAATGAATTAAAAATATATATTTTTGTCTCTGTTATATTTTTACCGTCGGCCAGTTTAATTACAAACTAACATCTTGGTAAATAAATGTTTATTTCTAACATCATACAAAGTAAGAAACTATGTATGTAATGTTATAAAATAGTTCTATATAACCCTCTTTCATAGCAAATGCCGTAATTTTTGAGATGCATAAAAAAAATTGACTAAGACACAACACATGGATTTTTCCTTCCCCATAATGTTTGAAGTTAGTTTGATATGACTAAAAGAAAACAGAATAAGATTTTTAAATTTGCAGTGGTCTAGAATACAAAGAAGAAACCAAAAACTGCACAACTTCCAGTGTATGGTTAAAATGGTAAGAGCAACTTCTGTGAATGGATTTTTAACGATGTCCCTCGGAAAAGCCCTCCATTGATGGCTCCGTTGCGAATACTAAATTTGTCTTCTGAGACGTGTATAAAGAAGATAGTAAATATTTATTTTATCAAAAATACTTTTGAATGGTGTCTTTGTTGTTTCAGGGTGCCTTTTTTATTTCAGGCTGCTTTTGTTGTCTTCTCTCGTTACAATAATAAATAATAAGGATTGTAACAATATTTAAGAAATAAAATAAATCGATTCATTCCAATTTTACACATTTATATTTTATTGCAATAACTATAACAGAAAAGTGTGCAGGTCATTACATTTTATAAACAACTCTTGCCTCATTAGGAAAATTTCAACCCAGATCGTTCGACCTACCCGTAAGTGTACGGTAACTGTTTGAATGATCGGGTAAGCCCCCACTTTAGACAGGAACCCAGTAGGGCGACAACAGGGGCCATACTCTTCTTTACCTAACCCATCAGTTCTCGAAAGGCTTTTTAACCAACATATTCATCATGCCCATTTTCCAATTAGACACTGGAAAGTTGGGCGGCGTCTAAGATTGATTTTGATATCTCCTAGTGCGTCTTCTTGCCATAACCACTGGGCTATCCCTGCCATTCTCATTGGGGATCAAATAACTGACCTCTTGCTGGTTAATCAACGCTCTTCACAACTGAACTACAAATGCGATTTTGCTCCATTTCAGTGTTTGAAGTGCTCCGTACATTCTTGCTCTTTATTCAACTTTGGAGCACTACATCATCGTCATGTCTCTTCTGTTTTATACAAATCTAGTATTTAAGTCTGGCATGAACAAGGAAGCCAAAACTCTTGAAAAAATAAGTTGCAACTTTTTTTATAAAATTTTATTTTATTTAATGAAACTACATTAAATTTAGATTATTATCATTTCCGTGACTAATAAAATAAATGTGCAGAAAGGGTAACACAAACACGCTAGACAATTATTATATAGATGGCATCTTATCTATTGTAACACTCTGAATTGAAATCGCCGTCAAAAATCGTAAAGCTCGTGGGAAAATGTCAGTTTTAGTTTAGATTTCAGTCAGAGACTGCGTATAAACTACAGGGTGAAATTGCTGGGACTCCAATGTTAAAATATCTTGTCTACGTGAGGAATGAAACCACGGATTTCATATTGGACAGTCAACGCTTTTTCCACTACTGAGGTTACTAACTTCACTTTTGTAGTTCACATGGATCCTATAATTTCATTTGAAAATATTACCGAAATTTATGGCATATTGAAGGATATCACGAAACACAATTATTCCAAATCATATCGTTTTATCCGCTTTTAATACAGCAACGTTTCTACTAGAATAAAACATCCTCACTGAAAGAACATACATAACACTTGGATAAAATGCATTTTAAGAAATCGGCGGTGGCTGCAGTCCGATGGAGCCGAAATGGTTTTGTCCCAAATCTGATTATATACATTTAAAAGGCTTTCAAATAATTTTAATTCTTGTTTATTTTTTATATCTATCATTTTTATAATAGCAAAGTTATAGTCTCATGAGTTAGAATCAACACCAGAAAATGACGAAAAGTGTCTATTGAAGGCAATAAACACACCTGCCAAGAAATCGTATCATCAAAGCCTGTAATATGGCGACACCTGCACTGTTTATCAAAGTACGCTGTCATATTCTTGCTGGAATTCAAGTGTGCATTATTGCTGAAGGAGGACATTTTGAACAGGCACACAACTCACATGTACATTAAATTCCTATATGTGAGTGTTGTTTGTTTTAGGATTCCTGAATAGGACAGTCCTTCGCTAATAACCTTATTAAATCAAACAAATGCATTCTGTATCAGTTTTAGCGTCGATTACTACGGATTATACAATGCGCTACAGTTTTATAATTTGCATTTTTTGTCTACCTCGCTCTGCTGCCGAGTACGTTATCCTAACGTTTTAAATTCTCCTCTAGAGGGCGCTGTAATCTCCTTTACTAGATCGGTGCCTAATAGCATCTAAGATAGACCTAACATCTAATAACACCTAAGATAGACCTAAATGCATTGTGTAAAAGCTTTACGATCGATCCATACTCATTGAACAATCTCTAAAATTTTGTAATTTGTTTATTTCGTCTTCCCTCGCTCTGATGTCAAGTTTGTTAAATTATGTTTTTTAATTATCCGTTAGATGGCGCTCCAATTACTCTTACTGGATCCTGTCCCTGTCGCTTTTCTGCAGATAGACCTCATTCATGAGGCCCTTTCCTTACAGAGTTATTGTAGTGCTTAAGAAATTTCCTATGAACCTTCTCTACTGTTTATTAGTAGAGAAAGTAAAGGAATGCAGTGACGTCGGTAATGATTTTAAAAGTTCGTTCTTTCACAGTCATTAAATATAGCGAAATAATAAATGAAAGAAAGAAATAAAAGACATCATTTTGAAATTGGGTCGAAATTTCAGTTTTAAAGAATTTTATTTTTCATTACATGACTTGGAATATTTTAAAATAGCATACATTTGCTGAATCAAGTTTCTAGAAAATAAAGCATATGGGTTTTCGGCTAATGCAAGCAAACGGGTTCCTTCTCAAAGAAGAGAAATACATTCACACGCGTAATACACATACAGCCGTCACTATAGTATAACAGCCGTCACTATAGTTAAGTACATAGGAATCCCAATTTTCATTGGCACAGTGCCAAAAACGTAACATGCGAGAAAACGTATAATCGAAGCTAGAGGACAATCAATATTCCCAGCAAATATGTATAAATAAAGTAAACATGTAAACATAAAAATGTCAAAAAGAAACATTTTATATTCCGTCTATATTTAGTGATGAAAATTATCACTTGTCAAGGACATTAGAAAAAATCAATTATTTTAGTTTGTTTTTTTGTTTTGAGCAATTACACAGAGTTTTCGACAATTAACGGGATTTGCAAACTTAATTTTTGATTTGCTTTCACAAGGAAAACATTTTTCACGGTTTTTAATGCATTTATACCTTCAATCGGAGAGGGCACCCTCTCAACAGGATCAATATAGTTGTCCGCGTTGTCGTCATCACTATCGAAACATCAAGTTGAACATGCCCCAAACTCTTGGTTTCATCGGGTCCCTCTTACAGACGGCATATTCACTAATATCGAGTGCTAGCTGAGAGAGTTGGTCATTTTCCTAAACATATTCATTCTCTGTTGGATCATAGCATACTTTGTCAGATAAATTTGGGAAGCAAAATCGGTTGAAATCGGGTAAAATACAAGAAATATATAATTTGTTACCTAAAAATAAAAACGTACGATATGGGAAAACTATAATTTGTATCATGTATTATCCGGGAATTGATCCCATTATTGATATAGGGTTTTTATCTGGACCGAAGAAAAATTATGTACAAAGCGGAAAAACGAGTGAAGGGGGAAACGTAAAATCGGGTTTTTTACTGTATTTCAGTCATGCTCAACGATATAAAAAAATATTAATTTCATCTAATGTTTAAATTAAATTCTAAATGTTCAACCCAATTACAATAATTTCCGCATATATATACTATGCATTTAAAGGAAAGTGAAAATATATTTGAAATGGAAATGGATATGCAACTAAATATTTTTCAAAATATGCTTTCTTTATGAAAAGCTAACAATATTTATTTTACGAAAATGCAGCAGCTGTTTTCTTGATGTTTCCCTTCCATGGAAAGTTTGGAATTAACTAGGTAGCATTGAAAGGATAGGAATGTGTTGCAGTTGAACCCAAAAGAAAACACTGCAAAACTGTGAAACATTTAATATATTTTTAAAGAAAAGTAACTAACTAACATATGAGAATAGAAATATAAGGATGTCTCTTGAGACGTTTCTTTTATTTTTAGCTCAGGTAAGAATGGTTCATTTTTCTTTTGACACGTGTGTTGGAGGAGGGGTGTATTGACGGGAGTTTTGCTTTATTACACAAATTCATTGAAAATATGTCGGTGTTTTCAATTTGTTTTCCTTTAAATGTCTCACAGTTCCAAGCGGAGATTTAACCTCGGACCTTCAAACTGACTAGCCGATGCTATCTATAACCGTTAAGAGACTAAGACAAAATTCCAAATGCTTCTTGTAGAAGGGGATCCTACAATCTCCTTATCTTAAGTCAAATCGATGGGCAACTGCTCCACTACAATCCTCGTATTCTCTGTCAAGAACTTCAATCTTCGTATTCCTTGTCAAGAACTACCATCTTCGTATTCTCTGTGTCAAGAACTGCAATCTTCGTATCTCTCTCTCTCTCTCTCTCTATATATATATATATATATATATATATATATATATATAAGCTAGAATCACAATTCGTAAGGTTCACCCAAAATGTGCAATTGTATCTTTTTTAGACAACCATTGTCATTGAAGAAACCTGTAGAGTTATTGTGTTCGCGTACCGTTGTAAAGGTTTCACTATCTCAGACGGGGAACAAACAAATCGTGGATTTTCGAACTGGCCATCCAATGCTCTAACCTTTGAGCAACTGGAATAAGATTTCAAGTTCTTCTCCATCGAATAGGACGTCTTAAGTAGTAATCGACCCAACTATTTGATTTTAGGGTTAAATTGTGTATAAAAAATTAACAGTTGATCAGCATTATCAATTTCAATCTGATTGAACGGTTAAATTCAACAATGTTTGGGACTGTGTTTCTGGCTTAATTTCATGTTTGAGCTGCATTTTGTAGGGGTGCAGACTCAATATAATGGTTATTAAATGATTTTCGGATTATAAGTGAGGCTAATTATGAATAGTTATTCACCAGTGTGGTGGAGAGGGCGAGAGCAGTTGTGAGATATGTGAATTTAGAACGAATACCAGAGTTTATTTCATAAATTATTTACGAAAATCGGAACAACAGATAAATTTCATGCTATCAATTGTAGACATATAGTTTCAATTGCAAAAATGCTTTGAATAAGATAGGAAGTTACGAAAGAGTAATTTAATGATGTGTAATATATTTGTCAAACATTTAAATAATTAACTTTTTATACAGCCTTTCGAGCGAAAATACTGAAATTACAAAAATGGTACCCATCCCGTATTTAGCAAAACTGGCAAAAATTTGGCTGTAAAATGATTAAATTCAGTAATTCAATATTTGCTTAGTTTTAGAAGCAAATTTAGTATTTTGATAAAATTTAAATATGTTATCTCTGCATTATCATTAGCCAATTCTGTATTAGAGTTTAGATTTCATAACCAATACCCCCATTCCCACCTAAGAAGCTAAAATTACTGATTTTTTTTATATATATTGAAATATTCACTGATTATTCATTGATCCATTAATTCATTATTCATTGATTTTTTATATACTCA
Organism: Amaurobius ferox; assembly: GCA_951213105.1. Classification (NCBI taxonomy): domain Eukaryota; kingdom Metazoa; phylum Arthropoda; class Arachnida; order Araneae; family Amaurobiidae; genus Amaurobius; species Amaurobius ferox. The sequence continues at coordinate 123,690,403 of OX578148.1, forward strand.
TATATCCTTATAATTCATTATAACCTTATCATCATTATATCCTTATCATTTATTTTTATCATTATTCATCTATCCTTATCATTCATTGATGCATTGATTCATTATTCATTGAATTTTATATATTCACCTATCCTTATCATTGGCCAATTTTGCATTAGAACTTAGACTTCATGGACCCCCCCCCCATTCCCACCCAAGATGTAAAATTCAGAATATGTTACAAATTTAATAAATTTTCATATATTGAAATTGATATTACGAAAATATTCCAGGTGAAAAACACCTAGAATGCCCCTACTCCCTCCCTGCAAATGTTACTACCAGTGTCCACTTGTACAACCGGAAATTATCCTTTGGAAAATCTCAGCTATAGGAAAAATAAGAAACGTTATAAAGTATATTTATTTTTATTATTACCTGCTTATAAATGGCTCTCAATATTTCTTTTAGAACATTGCAACAGCTGTTTCTTTCATTTTTTTTTCAATTGGAATGTATGAAATTGACTCAATACGACTGGAAAAAGTAAGATTTATAATTTTGTCGCACTTGCGAACACAAAGAAAACACCTGCGAAACTGAGAAACGTTTAATATATGTGGGTATACTTGTTCGGAGACGACTTAGGAATGGCCTTTAACGATGTCCCACGAGGAGAGCTTTTCATTTGCGATTTCGCAGCGAATACTAAATTTGTCTGTCGACGATGTACGTCCGGTGAATAAATAATTTTTCTTAAAATTTTTCCTGCAATAAATATTTTTCTTTTAAAAAACGTGAGTTCTGTCTTTTTTTTTTCTTGCGTATTTACTATCAGAAGCAATCAAGAAAGTAAACATTTTAGAAATAAAACAAACGATTTTTCTTTTTTAAATTTTAAAGATTTATTTCGATACAGTATATGTTTATTGAAGTCAGAAAATTAATACATGTACAGTTGGTGAGACTTCGCTGTACACTAAATATAAATTTAAAAATGATAGTACTATACTTGCGTACACGCAATTTATTAAAGGTTTCTTCTTATACAGATGGATAACTTGTTCTTTTTTTTAAAGTTTATAGTCTGCAGAGCATTTTACATATATTTTCTCAAAACAACATGATCGTCAAAAAAATGTCCACCAAATACAAAAGTCAAAAATCTTCTCACAAAACAGTTATAAAATATCAAAATGGTTTACGCCCACTTTTCGCAGAACTGGATCAGTACTTTCAGATCTAGACACTCTGGTGAAGGATTCTAACCCTTCACATACTCGCACATAACCATTTTTAGTCATAGTCAATACTTTTAATTGATGAACACTGGATCGCCTTCGTCAGTGAAAGAGAACCAACAAACACAAAGTCCGAAAAAGGAATGGGCGCTACAGGAAGAATCAAGGGGATTATTAGACCTGGATTAAGAGAGAGCCAATCAGAAAGCAGCATGAAGAACATTTATTCCTCTTTCAGAGTACGGATTTGTTTGTTCTCTTTCACTGACGAAAGGGATCTAGAGTATCCTCACAACAGCTGTATATTGATTTATTATTTTATTTGTGCTTATATACGTTGTTTCAGGTTTCCTTATCCTTCACACTGAGTGTATTTTACAGATCTAGGCTTGCGAGCAAAACTATTCAACCACAAATATAACTGGTGGGAAGCTTCCTATATACGAAAGTCCTTAGACAGCCAGATAACTACTGAATTAAAAATTCCAAAGCATACACGTTAAATCTATCTGTAGTAAAAAATATCTAATGTGTCCAGCACATAACTTTAGCTACATAATGCAATTAATTTACGTCTGTCACAGTGAAAAAATGATGTATTAAAGCTACGGTATAATGTTTGTAATGTTCAATAAGTACATTGGGCACATTTTCGGATGACAACATGTAAAGCTATTCATAATTGCCCAATTAACTTATATATTACGCAACTCGGAATTGAAAAGCATCAAAATTAAAGCAGATATATTAAAATATTTTAATAATTAATTCATCAATTTGGCGTCATTTTTGCAATGTACTCGATATTTTCGTAAATTTGGTGCAAAATATGGACAGTTTCGCTAATAATTCCCATCGATTACTAAACGCTTGTCAATGTAAGTGGCAATATTCTTTTTCGATTTCAGATGTACATAATAGTTGACGGGGGGGGGGAGATTTTAAACTGGCTGCACGTTAGATACCATAGTACATGTAAATGTTTTCTATATAGTGCAATTTCTAAGTAAGACAGCCATTCACTAATAACTCTATTGTGTAAATTAAATGCCTTCTGTTGCAGTTGTAATTGTTCATTAACAATTTTGACTCGTTGTACAATGCTTTACAACTTTGTCTTTTTCGTCTATCTTGCTTAGTTGTCAAGTCCATTAATCTAAATTTTAAAATTCTCGGCTAGGGAAGATGTAATCCCTTTTATTCGATCGAGCATAGCTACTTTACGTGTAAACATACGTGCGATAAACATAACGTACACACTCATAGATCTATCCCTACAAAGTTATTGGCGTGCTTAAATGGTTTTCTTGAAATCCTGTATGCGACTGAGTGGAATCTATTGTTAAGTCGTTTCTTTGTTTATTCTTTTGTTTACAAAAGAAAACAACAAACTTTTCTTAAATTCTCCATTAAAAACATAAACATTTTGCATTGAAATAAAAAAAAAATCTGGAAGACATTTTGTAATGTACCCACAAGCTGGGACTTTATTGTGGCATGAATGCGATACTATTAACTGAAGAATTATTTAAAACTCAAGCACAGTATTTCAAAAATTGATATTGATTCTTATTCGTACTAACCGCGTAATATCTTCAGCATTCAATAGACAAATTCGAGTCGACATATTTGAATTTTACACATATTTTATAGATAGAAACAAACGTTCATCATATACCTTTTAACACACTCATAAAACTCATTTCCTTAAAAATGTAGGAAAAGGTCTCTCTATTTCTATTATCTCTTCGGAAGAAAGTTAAAAATATGTTTGATATGACTGAAACAAATAAAGAAAAATGAAAGTTTGCAGCGGTTAGGAACATAAGTAGAAATACCGTGAAGTCGGAAAACTTTTGATATATAATTGAAGCGAAGTGAAGAGAGAGCTTCTCTGAATGGATTTTTGGCGATACCTGGTAAGGAAACTGTTCAGCGAATACTAAAGTTGTTCCGGATAACTAAAGCTAACGAATACTAAAGCTGTTCCTGCAGAAAATTATTCCTTCAAACAATTTTGTGTGCTGTATTTGTTTGATATGTAATCTACTCAGTAGAATGCAAATATAAGAATTTTTAGAAATGATAAAATCCGTATTTCTTTTATTTTGGTTTTAACGATTTGGATTTACTTTCCAACGGTTCATGACTATATAAAGAGAAATAAATTTGATAGGGTAAAAAATTAAACTCTCCTGTTTCGATGCATCTAAAAGTCTAATGATCTAAAAGTTTTCAGATCTTTGAATACAAATCAATGACTTTGATGTGAATAGCATCTATGGTTGGTATATCTCTGGCTGAAATAGGAGCGTTAAGATGTAAATACTTTACACGGTTAAAATGTAAATACTTTACACGTTTATATTTCATAACATAAATGATAAAAATATAAACATTTTATATTTGTTTATTTAGACTAAAAACAACATATTTAGTAAAAGATCTTTAATAAATCACCATTTAGGGCGTATACAAATTTATATATGTACTTTATATACGTCCTAAATGGTGATTTATTAAAGACCTTTTACTAAATGTGTAGACTTTACTGTAATTATTTAAACGTGTTTCCGTACTTTTTATTTTTATTTATACTTTTTTTATCGAAAACATCGTAATACTTACATATATATACAAAAATAAATTTTATATATTAATATTTTGAACTTTTATTTTCAAAAAACTAAAATGTTCCTGTCCGAGCGAGTTTTTGTTTTTCTTTGCTTACTTTCACCCGAAATATCTTCTAAACTATAATATATAGATATAAACAGTAAGCGATACAAATGCTCAATAGGAAATCTAGTTTCTATGGGGGGGGGGGGACTTAATAATTATTTTTTATAAAGCTCTTACAGTTTTTGAGAAATGTTCTTATCAAATTAAAAACGATTGAACATTTTCCGTTTTCAAAGTTCGCAATGCTGAATTCTGGAAAGCTAAAAATGTTAGCTATGAAGATTAAACAAGTTATGTGTAGACTACGTTCAATTATATATCCTTATAGAGCTTTTAGTCCTACAAGGATATATATTTGACATTTAGATCTAGCTCTTAGTTTCCTAAATATATCGGTTATAATTTCGATACTTTAATATTTTGACAGGCTAAAGTTTCCCAGTGAGAGAGAAAACGGTCGCTATTAAAATTTCACGAATGTTACAGCTCAATGTGCTGCTCCTTGGTGAAATAGTACAAGCATGAGCTCCTTGAGTACAAGCATGATATATTTAGTTTGCTTTAAAGAAATTAGAAAATGACGTGAACATAGGGATTATAAAGATTAAAGATTATAAAGATGAGGTTTGAAGAAAATAAATGGAAATATAATATTCAAGTACCTTTTCATGAGCCGCTAGACAAGTTTATAAATTCATCTGAATCTTAAATTATAGTCGGAGTTCATGCGCTGGCAAGCAAGTTAACAAAATAATTTGATATTTTGTCGTGAAATTCGTTGGTTGAGGTTTTCGGCTGAACTCGGAGCAAAATCTAATAGCTATGAAATCTCTAGCTATGAAATATTTTCGAGTAATTTTTAGGGCTTTAAAAGCTCTACAATCATATACAATTGGATTTTTTTTATTAAGTTCATAGTTTTTGAAATATGGTGGTTATTAATTCGATATTTCAACGTTTTGTGCTAATTTAAAAAGGTGGTGCTATTTTCGATATTTTAATCTTTTAAGCTATTATTACGAACGTATCCTCTAGAATCGTGGTTGTACACACAGGATACAAGAACGCATCCAAGTGTCTGTATAACTAACGTTTATCCACAAGCACAAAGTAAACAGGAACTGTATACAATCAAACAGCACTTAAATGCTCCACTAATTCCCCAAAACAGCTGCTACTGTACTCAAAACATTGACAAAAATCACAATCCAATGTAGCTCGTGTCACGTCAATTCATCAACTCCAACTGCAACTGAGAGGCGAGTTCTTTTTATAATATCTCAATAGAAAATTCTGAAATCCCTATATCTCAAAGAATAATTGTTCTATCGAGAAGTTTCTGAAACATTCCGGAAGTCGCCAAATGTCGCCGAATTGGTGATAAATTGACAAATCTGGCAACCCTTCCTCTAACTGGGAAATCCAGGAAACCCTAGGCTCACGTCATGCTGACGTCATGCACTGTATTTTCTTCACCTAATCCTCGAGACAGACAAAAGATGAGGCGCCAAACGGAACTATACACGTTCGCAAAACTATTTTGTAAGTGTCTATGTAGGATGAATCACCTAAAAAAAAGTTATTCACACAAAACAATTTTTGTTTCAGCGGACTGGAGTCACAGTCGACATTTATATTGATATCTGTGTGTTTTTCTATGAGCCTCTGGGGACAATTATGTCGTTCGAATTAATTGAGGAAATCGATTGAAATTTGGTTCGATTATTTTAAATAGGCTTACTTGTGGCTTGATTTATAATCAACAAACTTCAATATGTTTACCCTTTCAATAATATTTTTTTCAAATTATTTTAAAGGTTTTTTTTTAAAGTACTTTCGAAGAATGTATAATATTTCTAACGCATTTACGCCACAGAAAAGTATCTTAGTCACAGTATAATGTATAATACAGTGAGGAAAATTCTGTATACCTCAATCGTCAACTATGTTAAAATAGTCATGCTAAAATGATTCGAAAATGAAGATAAATTAATGTTAAAATACAAATGTCACTTAATATATGTTTCCAAGCTTTTCCCACTTCAGTATATCTTATGTAGAAAGTATACATATTTTTCTATTATGAGTGATGTTCTTTCATAGATTGTTAAAAATAATTGCACTTAATAACAAAAAAGAATCAAATTTGTTGTTCCGAATACAAGTTAAACACGACAAAATTTTGAAACGTTCGATTTACAGTTGTGCAGAAGCGACTTATGTCAATGACTTTTTAACGACACTATTGGGAAAACCCACCAAACAATGCTTTAGAGAACACTGAATCTGCGTTAACGTAGGAAATTTAGAATTTTTTATTGCTTTCAAAAATACTCTTCTTGTTTGTGTTTATCTTTTTTCTGTAGTGAGCAAACTTATACGCAAAAGTAAAGGTATGCATAATTTAGAACAACATTATAAATATTTAACATTTTCACATTACTACTTTTATAATACATACTTTAAAGTGCTTAAAGCACATTCCTTCAATTTTTGAATATATATTACACTTAAATAACTACCAATAATAAAAGTAATTATTATATAATTAATAAAATTCATAGGGGAATTTAGTATACATCATGTATTATTCAAGCTAAATTAGTCTTTTTAATATTGTTTATCGTAATAATTTTCAGGCATAACCATATCAGATTAAGAAATATCGCTGTATAGTTTAAGGATCAGAACTATACTATACACATGAGGCAGCTTTTTTTTATTAGACAACTTACTAAAATGTAAGATATTATGATATTATTTTACAAAAATACAGTAGCTGATGTTATGCTTTTTGCTTCTTCAGAAAACAATAAAATATTGATAGTTTCATATCAATAAAATGTGTTTGTGTGAAACATTGTAAAGGTGTTACTCCTTTTAAATATACATTTCTCCTTATTTTACCTTTTCTATCTCGCAAACACGCTTAAGCGTTTAAGTGTCCGTATATTTTAGAACATGCCAAATGCTTTTATTCTCAGAACATTCATAAAAAAAATTAAAAAATAAAATTCATCGAAATTAACCCTTCCGGAAAAAGTAAATTGGTAACAGAAAGTTGGCATTTGAACTACACATTCCAAACCAAATCTCACTTGTATTCCACTGTTCTCCAAAATACATATCTTGTTGTAGCACATGAAACACCATATTTCAGTATATTATATTTGGTGTTTCCTTATTGCAATTTTTGTTCCTATGCTAATTAAACGTAAGACATCTAATACATATTAAATAAATAATTTCAATATTAATAATTTCAGTATTAATTACGTTAATGAACAGGGGTGGAACTGTTAATTTAATAAATATGCTACTTTAGTATTATTTATGGTAGTTACAAAGAGCAGACGAAGTCAATATAATATATAAGTCCGTTTAATATTTATTGTGGTAAAAACCAAGGGCTCTTTTCCAAGCTAGTTGTTCATTGTTGCTTCGTAGTTCTGCGATAAAGAGTGCGCCTGTAACGGAGATTAAGTATAAAATAAAATCTGTCGTATCGCTATGACAGTGGCCTCTATCGATAGATTCAGAACTACGATCCACAAGCTTGGAATGGGGTCCCCATGAGCGGAATTACTAATATAATAATTAAGTAATTTTAATATTAATTGCACTAATAATCAGGAGCGTAACTGTTAATTTAATGAATGAGTCATTCGAATGTAAATTATGATAAATCACGGTAATAGTTCAACGTGTAATTACCATACGAAGAAATTGCGCAATGCGAGAGAGCCTAAATATCTAATGAATCCGAAGAGAAACTTTTGAAATAAATATTTAGGGAAATATAAGTGGTACAGTACCTAGAGCGAGAATTTCGTGAGTACATAGGGGTCCAGGATTTGAAGTTCTTCAACTGCTCATAACTTTAGGTTCAAACTTGCTACAAAATTTACACTGCATTTAAGCACCAAAACTATATTGGAAAGGAAATGCATTTACTTATACAACTTTACTTATCAGAATTTTATAAATCTATTTTTAAAATGCTGATACTTCTTTGACAAAGAAATAAATAAGTTGTGTCCAACACAATTTGCCTTTTAATCATTACATTTAGCGATGAGGGTTGGGGGGGGGGGATATCACAAATTCTACATACTTCTAGCCAAATTGAAGTATTTTTATACACATTTTAAATTAACTTGAAAACGAAACCCAATTAAAAAGATATATTGAAAAGTCCACTTCACCGATAAGAGCTTGTAATTTCGTCCCAGTAGCTGAACAGTAGAGCGTCGACTGGTCAGTTCGGAGATCCAGGGTTCGATTCTCGGTTGGGGCAGCATGTCTTTTTACCATGGCTCCCGAACAAATCAACCTTGTAGGTTAGTGCAAAGATGTTGGAGATCTGAAACTGACCCTAAAAAGACTAGTGCGGATTCAGTGAATTCTGGAAGATTGAGCGCCGATTTCAAATTGAGAGAATAACGACCGAGCAGGATACTAACCTGGGTAAAAATAGTAGTAGCAGGAGACTAACCTGGGGTAAAAATAGGAGGAGGTGGTCCAACAGATTGTCAGCTGTCGCCAATCTGACATTAAAGAGAGGAGAAGGTAGAGACCACTTCAACGATAAGCAATGTCGTCCCAGTAGCTCAACGGTAGAGCGTCGACTGACCAGTTCGGAGATCCAGGGTTTGATTTCCGGTTGGGGCAGCAAGTCTCTTTACAATATTTTATTTGTATTCCTATAAAAACTATGGCACAAATAGACCCAAACAATCTAGAATACGAATGTATGAGAAAGCTGAGTTGAAACTTACACTCCAATTATTACTTTATTTGTAACATCCGGGTGGAAAAAAACAGTTTATTCTAAAACTACTGCAAAATTCCTGGAGCATTAATCCATACCACGTATCCTTCATCAAATTACTACAAATCTTTGCGTGATTTCGTTTCGTTAACGAACCTTGTGCGAATGAATTTGGTCACTGAAAGTTAGTTGCTTAACGACTCAAATCAAAAGAGTTTATTTTCTACAAGGTGGATGCTAAATGTTTTTATCACACAGAATAAATTACTATTTTCCTTACAACATGTAAAAGAAAATTATTGGAATGTACGTAAATATCAATCCAAATGAGCAGCAATAATATATTTCAGCCAATAATTTAGAATTTAAACGAATAATCCACAGAACTTACATATTTACTGGTGGTCTTTAATCTGAAGCAGTTTACAACAATATTAACCACAAAAATTAAGTCATGCTACATGTATTATCTAGAAACAAAATATTTCTGATAATATTAAGAAAGGCTGATTAGTGAGATTGCCTCAGTTTTGAGGAACGAGCACCATACTTACTTCGGCTCTCTATAGGTACCTAAGATTAAACTCTGCTCCTATTGGTTTGAAGTTAGAACGTAAATCGGTCGACCAGCAATGGCCCTTGCAATTAGCAAAAAGCTAATGTGCTAATATGTAGAATATCTGAGTCTTGTTAAAAAGTTTATTTGCTTGGATTGCTTTGTTTCGCAGCAGAAAAATACACTTTCTCTTTGTAATGAATAAATCGTAAACACATTTTCTGAGGCTCCTAAATATGCAGGATAACGCCATTTTGAGTCCAATTGGTTCAGTCAGTTATCGTCTGCCTGTGCTATTTCAATGGCGGGAGCATGTTACATGGTTGATATTTGATACGCAATTTAGCTGTAAAATTGGCGTTTCTGCTTTCAAAAATATGTACCAATCATTCAAGAATGTATTCTAGAATGTTTTAATTTTCTCGAAATTCCGAGAAAAGGACGAGAAAGTAACCCCCCTTTTCGCCATGGACAGTCATGGGGAGTCAAACTGGCTTCTGGGAGTCAAGATGGCCGCTGTTACGCCAGCCTGTATATGAGCTTTGACATAATCAGTGTACTCATCTTATACGTATATTACACACCAGTATGTAAGTTTGTTAAAACCAGGGAAACAAACACTCAAAAAATTAAGATACAACTATTTTAAATAACAGTTGAGTTGTTAACAACATATAATGCTTAGCGCGAAAATAGCTGTCCCGATTGAAAATTGCCCAAGATAAGTCTTGCATCATGGTCAAATTTCAGTCTTTTATATCCTTAGTGTGAGGGATCCGGAAATATTCTGAGAAACTTTACTCCTCCCCCTTTTTGACCACTCCGGGAGAAAACTTGAAAATCTGACTCCGTTAGATTCTGGATAAATTAGGTCCTGCAATCGATACTATAAGTGTGTAAAGATTCAGCCTTATAAGTCACTGGGAGGTTTCTTCAAGGTTTGAAACAAAATTTAAATGACCCCATACTTTTCGCCCAAAAATCCGACTATGTCGGATTCTGTCACCGATGATTGATATTATACGTGTGTAATTCAGCCTTGTAGCTCACCAGAGAAACTTCCGAAGAGTCCAAGGAAACTTTTTGAAAAAAATCCATTTTCTCCGACCCCTAGAATTGAATCGAAAATCCTGTTACGTTAAGTTATTTCCGATGAATGATTCTATAAGGTTCAGCTTTCTAAGTCACAAATCGGCTTCTAGTGGGGGGGGGGGGGGTCTGAAAGGACAAAAACATTAAACTAATAACAACAAGTTTGATAATTATATATAGTAAAAGTAAAAGTAAGGAAAGTAAAATTATTTTTATAACCAAATCTAGTGCTTGCATGGGATTATTTTTTATTTAAAGTTATTTTATCATATTCTTAGATTAAAAATCAACTGTTTAATTTAAAAGTATATTTTGTATTACAAAGAAAGCTATTTCCGGTCACATCTCCTTGGCAGAACTGCAGTGCCGAAAACGAACGTGTTCTGATTCTTATCGCGCTCTTAATAGACTGAGTTACAAACACAAAACTCGACTCCTGAATAAGTGATAAGATGCTTAACGCAGTTCCTTGACTGGAAAGGGTAAAACACGAAAACTTTGCCATTGTTGAGGACAGCCTTTTCTGACTAAGATCGATGGGTTTTTAAACGGTTAAGCATGCCGCAGTAACTATACTTCACACAAAGTTCATTTGAGACTTTAGAAGTACTTTGTTACTTAATATACTTTGTTCCCTACATACATAGTATAATGTACGGATAAAGTATTGTGCTGGGTTTGAAAATTCGAATTCGAGTTCTTGACGAAAAGAACGCTACAATCATCTCTAAACTCGACTTTTAACGTTTTTGAGGCAAAGTCTAAGTGCATTAGCGCCCATAAGTGCATTAGCACCCCCACCACACACCACACACCACCACCACTACCAATCTCCAATGAAAGCATCAAGCAAGGTCACAAATGTAGGCATCGAGCTAGTTGATAGTGTACATTGATCCTGGAGTTTGCCTCTCCCCTGTAAAATGTTCTGTGTGTGTATGTGTGAGAGAGAGAGAGAGAGAGAGAAAGGGAGAGAGAGAGGCGGGGGAGAAAATTTATGTACACAATATCTCACGAACGATTGGAGCGTTTCGAACTCAAATTGATGCGATTAATACAATCAGTGAACACTAGAACCCCCAATGATTTCAAATGCAATTGAACTTTCGGAACGTCCTCACATTTTGCGAATGAATTTTTAAAAGAATCATTCAAAAATCATTAATGATAAATAAAGAATCATTACATATGCAATTTTTATTTGAAGAGGAATGATATAAATTTTATAACGCTGGCTAAAACCGTTTCCAATATATTGCACGATTCATCAAAAATCAAAACAAGCAAGACTATTAAATAAATAAACATTCCACACGTCATTTTTATTGGAAAAATTTTGACATAAACTTTAGAAAGCTAGCATGAATCATTCTCGACAAATGCACGTCTTTCCAAAGAATGCATGAAGTAGAAATGCATGAATGTAGAAATTACATAAAATGAAAAATGTAGTAAGTATCACCCAATAGGTTCATTTTCCATATGCAGTATTATGCATCAAATCATTTAACATCATTCTGGTGGATCTGCTGTATTCCATTCACAAGAGGATATACTTTTTGTACTAGTTTTGAGTTATGACGCCATAAAACGCATCAATATAGTCATTTATTTCCTGGGAAATGAATGAAATGTCAATTGAATTTTTATGACGATTTTCTTCTTCTCCGAAACAGACCATCCGACCTACCCGAAAGTGTAAGATATCTGTCTAGACGGCCGGGATAGTGCCACCCAATGTAGACCGGAACCCAGTGGGGACCGTAGAGAGTAGACCGGATCCCAGTGAAGACCAGAGACCGTACCCTCCTTTCCGTACCACCAACCTCTCGGAAGGATTTATAGATCCACATTATGTGATGAGGATTTTGCCCTCGAGTAGTAAGTAATAAGCCATTCATTCTGTTTGTTCTCACAAGTTGCCAAAAGTGCCGACTTTCAATTTACGTCGTGTTAATTCAGTGCCCAAAACATCGCGCTGTGTATCATGTTTTACATTATTTCGCTATGACTAAAGTACAAGGAATTGCATTATGTAGAGAAAATCGTGTGCTGGCCACATTAGACTTTTAATTTTAAGAATCGAATAAAATAAAACACAAACCATCGGTTTCACAGAAAAAATATTAGTTTTCCTTTATTGATGCGTTTTTTATTGCAAAATCTATTTAAAACGAACTGTGCGGATCTCAGAATTCTTCAGAAGCAAACAGACTTGACCTGTGTAACACAGAAACACATTCAAACCTGTGTAACACAGAAACGCATTCAAACATGAAAACAATTTTGAATTCTTGAAGTTCAATTTTTCACAAGTTTTAAATTCCATGTATTATGTTACTTAACGAAGTTTTACATTTATTAAAGATTACATAAGATTATAAAATAAACGTGTTGCTGCGAAGGCTAAAAATTTGCCAGGTATGCCTGTAGTACGTTTAAACTATATCTTATTTATGCTGTAGATTATATGTTCAGTCGGATTGAGGTATGTCTCTAGTACGTTTAAACTATATCTTATTTACGCTGTAGATTATATGTTCAGTCGGATTGAGGTATGTCTCTAGTACGTTTAAACTATATCTTATTTACGCTGTAGATTATATGTTCAGTCGGATTGAGGTATGTCTCTAGTACGTTTAAACTATATCTTATTTACGCTGTAGATTATATGTTCAGTCGGATTGAGGTATGTCTGTAGTACGTTTAAACTATATCTTATTTACGCTGTAGATTATATGTTCAGTCGGATTGAGGTATGTCTGTAGTACGTTTAAACTATATCTTATTTACGTTGTAGATTAGATGTTCAATTGAATTGAGGTATGTCTGCAGTACTTTTAAACTATATCTTATTTACGCTGTAGATTAGATGTTCAATTGGATTAAGGTATGTCTGTAGTACGTTTAAACTATATCTTATTTACTCAGTAGATTAGATGTTCAATTGGATTGACCATTTAGAATTAAACCCCAGCTAATAAAATGTCTCAAATTAGGTATAGAGTGTAGCAACATATTCGTGTTCATCACTGGGTCAAAATCGAATTCTTTGTTTAGTTTTTAAAAGCCGTTATACTGCTGGTTTTGATAAGCAAATTTAAATTTCAATTAAATATAGCAGGATGCCATATCACTAATTTTATATATTTATGCTTCAATAAAATTTATATGGCTACGGCTTGGTCCATTTTTGCAGTGAATAATGCTTGTTGGTGCAGAAAAATTTTAAAATTATGTAGAAGTTACATTTTTATGTGACAACACACACATAAATATTTGTTTTATACAGACTGTTAGTTAAAATACCGTCAAAGTGTTACAACTTATTTATAAAATAGAATAAAATGTAACAAAAACTAACGAAAATATCTAATCGTTGTAGCAGCACAAACAAAAGCATGTGTGTGGAAATAAAATGCAACTTCTTACCATAAATTTTATTAAATATCAAAACCATTAATTTTTTTAATGTGAATAAATTATAGGATATTAATGTTAGGAAATAATAGGTAATAAAGTACATATAATTGAGTAAACATAACATAATTAAATATTTTAATCTTTATTCATCAATCTCCATTGATTCATAGTCTAAAAATAAACTTATCGGCTCAGAAAAACGAACATAAGATATATTTTAGACTTTAAATTGTAAATAAAGAGCATATACTTCATCGATTGTAGTGCCTGACCTGGTCGTGGATTTTTTCCTATCAATATTTAATTTCAAATAGAATTTTTCCTCGAGTAATGTAATCAGTGCTTGTGATTCTTCTGAACCATAACTAATGTTGTGGTAATGCCGTTAATGTTTCACCACTGATAATCGTTGCTAATTTGTCTAGATTTCTTATCAATTTTACACCCCCAATAGTGTATAGCAGCGAGACTTAGTGTATAGCAACATGAAAAAATCCAATGATATCATTAATGTTTTTATTCGGCGTTATATATGAGAATATTTGTTCATTTTCCAGTGGCCATTGGGCAGCACAAAATCACCAATTCCTGTAGACTGGACACCCACAAAGCTCAGACACGTTCCATGGCCTTTTGTTTTGCCATAGTAGAACACACGAAATTTCACAATTTTCAACCATCATATGTCAACAACATAAAACTATGCCCCATACACACACTATATAAGTATTAAAACTCACAAAATTTCCGAATTTTCAGCAAACACTTGTCAACAAATGCAAATCAACACTTCATAAATACACTGCATACGTGCGGCTTAGGTAAAGAGAATCAATAAAATAAAAATAATTTTATGTTGTACCTGAAAGGATTTTTTATGGCATGTCTCTTTAACAGAACTCTGTTACTCAAAACAATCTCGTTACGAGTATTATCTTGCTCCTAATGAACACAAAAACAAAGAACACTGTTCTCGAATAAATGATAACTTGATTTACGTTGTTTCGCGAGTGATAGAGAAACACAAATGTTATCATATGTGGAGAGAAAAACCTGTGCTGCTTCAAAATTTTCCGATTTGGAAAAACATTTCTATGTATAAGTGATATCTAGAATAAATAGAATTAAAAGGAATTAAAATGTCTGTACTATAAACCACTTTTTTGAGATTTATTTACTGACAAAGAAATGTTTAAATAAGTCAGTCGTTTTGTTGGGAAACATATTGATTTCAGAGTCAGGAAAGCTTCAAACAAGATTTTTTTAAAATTCGTAAACAAGGACATTCTCCGTATAAGGAACTTTCCGCAAGTTGCAAGATCAAGAAACGGCGATACAGTTACCGCTCTGGCAGCAATCAGGTTTGAATTGCTGGTGCACGTGTATAAGATCTATAAGATCTCTATAAGATCATGTGCCAATGTTTGCTTGGATTTAAATTTAACATTTCTGGCAACTAAAATAGTCCCGGTGTACATGAAAAGGACATTAGAGCACCAAAACAGTCCATGCATCAAATTTGATTGCTACAAGTATTCGAGAAGACCATGTCCTTTTTTTGATACTTTAAGAAACAAAAAACTTGCTCTCTATCGAGCAGCTGCATCCATGCTTTCTCTCAAGCTTTTGCATGTATGCTTCCTATCGAGCAGCTGCATTTATGCGTCTTGCAGGGCACGGGTTGTTGTTGTTGAGACCCAGACTGTCCGGCTTACCAGAAAGGTGTGAAGTAACCGTTTGAACGGCCGGGAAGTGCCACCCAATTTAGACCGAAACCCAGTGAGGAAAGCATCCACATGGACCGTACCCTCCTTCCCCTACCACCAACCTCTCGAAAGGACTTACGGATTTTACATGTTTAACGTGATCATACTCCGCGTGAACATGGTGGCAGTTTTGACAGTGGCGGGAATCGAACCCGGGCCTACCGAGTGCAATTCCCGCGCTCTAACCACTGGGCTACCGCGCCCTAGGACACGGAATGTGAATTATTTTTCAACTTGGATGTCAACTCGTGTCAGTCAACTTGGATGAAAACATATCATTTCAAAATAAGAAACATCTGATTTCATACACTTCCTTAAATAGAGTATTGTTATAAAAATCTTATTCATCATATGAAGATCCAAACAATTATTATGAGACAATTATAATTTACCATGTTTGTCTGTCACTAAATTCACAAAGTTACAACTATTTGAATCTCTGTATTTTCATTTCGAATGTTTATTTCAACTTCAAATTAAGCTTTGGTGCACGAGGTTAAATTTATATTGCCATCAGCGCTTTAATTTAGAGTATACTCTGCAAATAAATTTAGCCTGTACTCTGCAGTCAAATTTAGATTGTACTCTTGATTAGACCTTCCGAGTTAGGTATGTTAAATTATCTTGACAGTTGCATACAAACTTCACATGAGCTTCATTCTTATATTAGAAATGGGCATATTTTAAAATAGCAACTCCAAATAGTCATTCGATTATTTCAAACCAAAAATGAGCGATCCACACATACATACGGTCATTACAATTTAATTCATGCTCGTTATTATCAATTCTTAGCATTATTAACAAGAAATAAATGGATTTCATTATTTAAACGTTTTTACAATACGTTTTGATTAAAAAATTTCCGTAACTCACGGGGAGGGCCAGGAACCGATTGAAGTGAAATTTGGTATGTTTATTTTAATCAATTCTGAATTTTAGGTATGTTAGTATGTTAGTCAGAAATTGAATTTGTCTGAAAAGTTAGTAAGTTAGTCAAAAAATTAATTAGTTAGTTAGTCAAAACTGATTAGATTAGTAAGTTACTGACGAAATTAGTTAGTCAGAATGATTAGATTAGTAAGTAACTGATTAGATTTGTAAGTAACTGATTAGATTTGTAAGTAACTAATTAGATTAGTAAGTTAATGAATAAATTTAGTCAGAAAACGAATATAACTTAGTAAGTTAATTAGAAAACGAATGTAAATTAATTAGTCAGAAAACGAATGTTAGTGAGTTAGTCAGAAAATGAATTTGTCTGACTGTGTCCCCACATTACCTACATTTGCCAATCTTTAGAGAATGTCATATGCTGGGTGCATCAGAGTTTTTATAGAACGTAACAGCAAGATCGAAAAAATATCAGTAAAATATTATATTCATTGATTATAATGTCGTGTGGATATTTAGGTGTCCTTACGCGAGGAAAAAAATATACCTTGCCTCATAATATGTCTAACAGTTTATCATACAATTTTAATCATCGTATCCCGCAATTTAAAAGATCACACATTTTTTTAATCATAACGCATTTTAACAATACAGTCATCAGCCATTTTAACTATTATAACACATTTTTAATAATCATTGCAGATTTTTAATAGTGATCGAACATTCTTCATAATCAACACACATTTATTAATTATCACGCATTTTTAATAATTATAATACACATTTTAATAATCATATCACACGATTTTAGCAATTATTACACACTTTTAACAATCATATCACGCAATTTTAGCAAGCGCATCACACATATAGCAATCCTCTTCCAGATATTTAGCATTCATATCACAGAATTTAAACTGTTATGAGTTAACCTACAAAACTTCATTCTATATCTGATTTAAGAAAAAACACTACTATATGTACTTTCAAAAGGGAAATTTAGTGATACGCCTTCATACTAAATAGGCTTTATTTAAATACTGCATAAATTTGCTAGTACTGTTAAAAAGACAATGCGTCAAATTCTGCGTTTTCTCATTAGTTCGATTCATTTTAGCTTACCGTTTAATTAACAAGTATCTGCTATAAATGATTCACTACAATTTAAAATCTTACCATCTAGCCGAATTCCCCGCTTATTTATTTGCTTCAAAATGACCATTTAATTAAACGGGTCTCGGTCTAACTAATGGCTTTACACATGGCTCCAAAAGCAACATTTTAAGTTTAAAAGAATTTCCTTCTGAGACAAGATGAATCTCTCGCACGTCTATTTTGCATATCTGTAGAGCCCAAAAGGAGCATTGCTACGTATCTTATCTCGTTTCTAACGCTTTGAGAGCCTAGAAACTCCGGTTCTTGAATGCATGATAAGACCTTTAAAGCAGTTGCTGGAATTAAAAAGCGAAACCGCTGTAGAGAAAAGCCTTTGTCGCCCAGATTGATGATCTCTTAAACGTTTTACGTTTTTAATGTGAACCATCTTAGGGCGTTGGGTACGGAGTAAATTATGAAAGAAATGTAAAGAGGAGAATACCGAAATTGCGGAGTTCACTTCGATAAGAACTTGCAATTTCGTCAAAGTAGATCAACGGTAGAGTGTCGTTTGGCCAGTTCGGAGATCCTGGTTCGATTTCCGGTTGAGGCGACAAGATATTTCACAAAGTATGCAACGAAAGTGATACATCGTTACGATAATTTGAAGGTCTGGGTCACGTTAGCTTAACGAAAAATTCGGGGACCATGTAGACGAATTTGGTGAAATATTGTCAACTTAACGATTTTTAAAAAACAAATTGTAAATTAGCAAAGAACTTAACGAGTTGCATTCTTTTTCTAGAATTTTTTATAAACTAGTCATCGTGCAGTTGGGTAGTATTGTGTATATATATATATATATATATATATATATATATATATATATAATATGTATATAGGTTGCTTTGAGAATAAGTGTTGTGCAAATATGTATATAACCATATTTACCTTTAGAAATTAATAGACAATAATTTGTATAGACATATGCCATTTAAAATGTTTAACATATATATTTTTGATAGATCCAAACATACGAGTAGATGCATGCTTTGTATGTTATTGTATATTGTACTATGGGTAAATGCAAGATAGTTAGCTGCTATAATTGACAACTTACTTACAGTATCTATGGTATCTTACATTTAAAAAAAAAGGTTGTATTTAGTATCGTCGAATTTCAAATTCCATAGCGAAGTAACGTCAGGTTGTAAACCCAATGGGTCGGTCTCTCGCTCACGATGATTCATTGATTGATTGCAGTTGAGTAGTTCAAATGGAACAAGTAAAAGTGTCTGCCGACAACAACACAGAAGCCATTATGTATTTTTTCATTTGATTATATATTTCCTTTAGGTTGTATTATGAAACAAATCTGGTATAAATGCGTAAAACTGATAAATTTTAATCTATGACATATGTGCATTAATACACCCTCTATATGTCAGTATGCCCTGATTGCTTACGACGACCGCACTCTCACCCGATAGAGTGATTGCAATTGTTACATTCAAATGTCATGTTTCATCGTCCATAATGTCGCCCTATGTTGTCGCATTCTAACGAACTAACTGTATTCTATTAATCTATCAAAATTATAAAATGAAAAATAGTTAAATAATTAAAAAACATTTTTAAAAACAACATATATATATATACCTTTCCTTAAATACCTTGTGCCTACAGTACACACAATACACATCAACCTTTTCCCATTGGAAATATCCGAAGAGAGTAATTTTCACATCAATCTACAGCGATTAACAGAGTTATGGGCTATATTTTAGTGATGCTGAAGGGTGTATACAGGGTGGTTAGAATTAAAATATCCCTGTTCAAACCACTATAGAGAAAAAAACAGTGATCTTAAGAACACCAAATCTGTGTGGTATGCATTTCAGAACATGGAGAAACGAATTACGCAAAAAAAAATTGTTCAAAAAATGAACAATAGGGGGAGAGATGGCTCTGCGAACAGTCCCTAGTAAAAACATAATTTAATGAAACGGCTTGGTATTCGTGATGCATGTGCATTTCGAATTGTAAGTGGTATGAACATGCGACAGATACTGGCAATAGTCATAAACACCCAAATGCCAATTTAATTACTGCATCTAGAACATGTTACACATGGAACTCTTGGGCTGTTAGTTCACAGTGCCCGAAATCTCTTCCCTTATCGGTCATTTTTGGAATTCATTTTTTTTTAGTCGTTCCTCACCTCATGTTCTGCAATGCATGAAGGTTTGGTGTTCTTATGATTACAGATTTTTTCTCTAGAGTGCTCTAAACAGGGATACTTTAATTCTAACCATCCAGTATATATTTCTTCAATTATCAAATTAACAACTTCTTTGATTATTCAAATTAACGTCCGTCCTTACATTCTTCAAATGAATACTATTCCGAGGTACTGAGGGGGTTACAGAATATTTATGATACTATATATCTCTAATCAAATTAATGAGTAGTCGAGTTGACTTAAGAAAAGAATAATATTTAGGTACAATTTAATGTTTTTGTGCTCCAGTATTTAAGTTGTTTTAGGTACAAGGTGGGCGAAAAATTACGTCCATCCAATTCTAAGATCATATAATGTACCGAGAAATTGAAATGGAAGATTTTTGTTTCAGTTAAGCTGCACTCACATATCCTCAAAAATCTGATGTGGGAAGCATCAAATTTGAGGGCAGCACATGAATTTCCTTATATAATGCAATGATTTTACTACTTTTGCAGTAAAAAAAAGGTTATTCTTATAGTAGATATTTATATTCTTTACAAGATATTGAGTTTTCGTTAATAAGTCGTCACTTTTATCCATTTGGCGAGATTTTCGTTAATTTGGCAACATTTTAAAACAAGTTGGCGAGAGTCCGCCAAATTCGTCGCTAAAATCTCGCCAAGCGTTATGGACGGAGGAATAAGTTATTCTTATAGCAGATAAATGACTATTGGCGTTCAAATACAAAAGTATTACTCAAAGTATCTTTTCTCAGGAATGGAACGTGCTAGGTCCACGAGAATGATGTCACCAAATTTATCGCATAATATTACATACGAAAGATGAACATATTTCTCAAGAGTTAATATATTTTTTTCATTAGTGGGATTTTTTGATAAATATATTTGAAAAATGTACAATATCTCGAGAACGGTTTATGCTAGCGTTCTAAATTTTATGCCAATCGTTTTCTAAGAAAAAAATTACATAAGAAATGAGAAATTTTTATGTGCCTAACTTTATTAAAGGTTTTGATTTTCGAATGATTTTTTCAAAATTTCACTCAAACATTTAGGGAGGTTCTGAACATTAAATTGTATTTTAAAACAATAGGCTTCTAGTATTCACAGATTGTAGTTTTTGTACCAAATTTCATTCGAATCGCTCCATTCGTTCGTGTGATATCGTCTGCACTGTCTCACTGACACACGCGCGCACAGACACACACACACACACAGACATCACCTCAAAAATGTTCGATTCGTGATCAGGGATGCTTGAAACATGCTCTCCCGTCGAAAACTCGAATTCCAATTTTCGACCCACTCGCAATTCTTTCCTTATACATTATACTATGTACTATATAAGGAAAGTAAAAATAGATCTAAAATATTTTTCAGGACGTCAAAAGATCATTTCAGACAATTGTTTTTTCAATCGAAGAACATGATTTTTTGACAAAGTGAAATAATTTTTATTTTAGAATAATATTCCTCTTGTTATTCGTAAAAGTGTGTCATTGAAGAATTTAGAAAAAATATCCATGCTCTAAAACTGTTGTAGTGAAAGCGAGAGAAGACAGACCTTCTTTTACTGTATGACACATAATAAACTGTACCTTGTATAAATCTGAATAGTAAATTATCGCACTACCATTGTAGCATCTATAGACCTGTTTCGTATTTTTATGCGCTCTTAAGTCGGAAATAGCCGATATCTATAATGTAGACAAGAATGCTACGATTTTAGGAATTTCAATGGAGAATAAAAAATTTGCACTTCTACCATAAGTCCCTTATCTTGGATTCGAATATCTTAAAAATCAACCTCCACCAGGCTGCAACGAACAAATATCAGTTCTAACAGGGGTTCCCAAAATTGTACTTCATAGCAAGTTTTGTTGATGACATTGCAGGTTTAGGCTTTTCCAAGCTAACAAGGTCAGATAAACGTAAAATCTATCCGGCATCAGATTTCATAAATACTGAATCGAAGTAATAATGTCTGAATATTAAATATGCTTACAATCTACATAATAAATAATTGTCTAAAGTGGTTTTGTCTCTGCAGACCTTCCGTAGACCAAGAACATAACTGAACCAATTTGTAATTAATATGACTATAATCTACGCTATGTGCCATGCATTTCGGAACAAAATAAAAAGTATTACAGTTGCAACTTATTTCCTTAAGCGAATTAGTTTCCTTGCCTTTGATAGTCTTAAATACTAGTATGAGACCAGGAGGCACCATATGCAGTTCTTTATGTTTACGACAAAACAAAGCGCAGACTTTTAGTCATCGCTTTATGACAATCTTGGTCCGTAAATTCATGACCCCAATAAATACACGTCACACTAATTGCAGGTGTGGTTGAGGCAAAATCTCCTAGGGCCAAGACTTAAACCAAGCTTTATTGGAGACTGAAAGAGACAATAATGCGAAGATACGGCATCGCACTGAGGAGCATCCAGTGAAGCTTGGTTTAAGTCTTGGCCCTAGTAAATCTTTATCCAACCACACCTGCAATTAGTGTGACGTGTATTTATTGGTATCATGACTTTCCAGGTCATGACTGTCATAAAACGATAACTAAGAGTATGCGCTTTATTTCGCCGTAAACATAAAAAACTACATATGGTGTCTTCTGGTCTCACAACTAGGTTAAAGTTAAGATAATTTCTCAAACTGTTATCTAAGTAAACTCACCTAACTTTACAATTATGAAAAAATTGACTTTTTTTACAGAGAACACGATATCTTTAGAAAGCAAAATTTTAGCACTTTTCGTAAATTCACATACATTTGCGTTCTGTAATGTGAAATGTCGGTAAACCTATTTTAACAAGACGTCAAAAGTAGTCCTCTGTTGTGTTCTGCTGTTCCATATATTCCATTAAATTGCAGCAAGATTTATTTCAGTTCTCAGGTTTATCCATGTGTGTATGTAAAACACATACCTTTTAAATTATTCACACAAGAAATATTCATTGAAGTATAGGATTAACGTGACATAACTTGAAATGACTAAGATAAAAGTCACGATAACCATTTTAAAAACTTAACCATTTTTTTTTTAATTGGTATATAAGATATAAATTAATATGGTAAAGGACTCATCTGTTGGTACAAATGGTCTGATACAAAAATTATGCGGTCTAAATAGCTCCCCATTTACTTATATTATTTGTGCGTTGATAACTCGTAAAATTTAAAACTTAATAATATAAACTCGTAATACTTAAAACTAATTTTTTTTTGTTATTTTGGATGCATGGTGTAAATTTATATTTCACAGGGCAAGTTTATGGGTTAGATGAAAACTGTACGTATTGTAATCTATTTATTGATATACATATATTATCCAAAGATAACATCTCTAAAACATGATCTATTCATTTGCATTTGGAAATTTGATGTAAAAATGCGGTTGTGGTTATACAGGCTGAATTCGTTTCTGATTGTGGTCAGAAGAATAATCTACTTTCGTAGCTCGTTTACTGATATAGATATATTGTCTAATGATAACTCTAACATTTAACCGATTAAACTTCTCACAAATTTATTTTTTTTTTTCATTTTATTGTATGCTTTACAACCCTAGTTCGGGTCGGCATGTGGTTAGATAAAATTTGCTCCGTCTTAAGTATTATACGTTGTTTGACTATAACTTCTTTAAAACATTTTAACTTCAATTTCTTTTTAATTGGGATATGCGGTAAGTATAAGTATCTTACAGGTAAATTTGTTGCTTAATGTGATTGGCTAAAATTTAACGCAAGGTGCCCCTAATACTGCTATACATCTACTGACAATGAAGAATTCAAAAAACTGTTTTGACTAAATTTTCAAATGTTATTTAATGTCGTACATATTGTTATAGTTGATTGAAGCGATCGGATTGATATTGGGGGTGATGTTCAGCGAATACCATTTCTCAGACAAACATGCTAAAATGACTTTTAGAAAATGTAACTAATTTATTAGTAACTTACAAATATGATTTATATTACAATGTTTATGAGTGTAACAAACAAAGTGACTCAGATTTTAATTTCTGGTGTGAATACGATGCGCTTGATCTGTGTCCTAAATCCAGCGATCCTAAAAGCAATTTTTCTGAAATTCTGAAATTTTATGCAGATCAGATAGTACATTGTATTTTATAACAGGAAATTGTATTTTACAGGAAATTATTAGAAAATAAATAACAAATATATACACTATTTTGCAAAAAAAAAAAAAACGAAAGCAACCCTAAAAAATAGTCCGATTATCTCGAAATTTCGCATGAAAATTCCTTTATATCAAGTACGCAAATAATTAAATTTGCAACGCCAATAAGTGTTAACTTCGGTCATAGCGCGCGTTTCTACTGCGAAACTAGCATCCTATAAAACAGGTTAAAAATGTGGACGGTTTATCTTTGCTGGTTATCGGCGTCGCAGTTCCGTGGAGACACAACCAATAATACCGTTACGATGTTGCCAAAGACTTTATAAGCAATTAGACGAGTTCGAACGTCATCGTATATTCGGTATACGTGAAGATGGCTGGTCATACCAAGCAATAGCCGCCATCTACAATGAACAGACACTGTTGTGTAAAGGTGCTGGCAGTTATGGTAGCTGCAAGGAATTCATCGGCAGAATGAAGGCTCTGGAAGGCCAAGATGCACGAATGCGAGACAAGATCGGATGATTGTGCGACAGGTCCGAAATGGCCCAACTGCATCATTGTCCGCCATCCACCGTACTACAACCTCTCCCATACCACCCGTGATACCTTCCACCAACTTCTCACTGCGTTTAGCTGATGTGGGGTTACGCTCGCTCACGGTGGCCTTTAAGACGTCTGTCCAAAACCCCACAGCATCGACAGATTCATATGGAGTGGTGTCGTAGCCGAGCATCATGGCTACCAGCAGACTTCCATCGCATAGTGTTCTGCGATGAATAATGCTTCTGTATTTTAGCAGATGACCATCGGGTACATGTGTGGAGGCGCCAGGGCCAGCGGTTCCAATCAGCCTTTGTTTCACACAGGCATACAGCCATTTCCCTTGGTGTGTTGGTGTGGGGTGCTATCTTTTACCACGGCAGGTTGCCACTAGTCATCCTGCGTACAATTTTAACAGCTGAACGATATGTTGATGAAATCCTGCTGCCGTTTGCGTTAAACTTCATGGCACGTCATTCTGAGGCCAATTTCCAACAAGATAATAACATGCGGCTCGCATATCTATGGACTGTTTCCGTGCTGTTGATACTATTCCTTGACCAGCAGGGTCACCAGACCTTTCGCCAATCGAGCATGTATGGGACATGCTGGTTCGCCAGATTCGGGCACCTCGAAATGTAGCAGATATAGAGCAACAATTGAGGAATACCTGGCAGAATGTATCGCAGGATGACATTAGGAAACTTTATCACTCCTTACCTAGACGTATACAAGCATGCATTGCCGCTAAGGGGGTTTCACCAATTACTGATTTGGAAATTCAATGTGCAATTGCTAACCATTGATGGCTGCGGCCATGATTTTATAATCATTTCATTACCTGTGTATGAGCTGTACGTATATTTAATTTCAATATAAACAGTCACTGTCTTCATGGTGCTTCGTTATGTTTGCAAAAGAGTGTATTACAATATAGAAGTTAGCCAAACTCATAGGAATTTATTATAAAATACAAGTTAGTCAGTAGCTGATTCTATAAAAACTCTTCGAATTTCAGTGTACTGTGTTAGAAATGTTTGAATCTCAGAATTTCTCAGAATCTTTTTAACACCATGAAAAAGTACTTTTTGTATAAATTTTATCTATTCCTGGCTGCATATTGAATCCCACGATTATATTTCGTTTTGAGTGCTTTTAAACTTGGAGTATAAGAAAATCAGACACATTGATTGAAAATATAAAACTTGTATTATATAATTTCTATTTTGGGTATAAAATTCTAAAATAAAATTGAATTTCAATATAAGAAATATAAATTTGAAATAAACAAAAATAAAATTGCATTATACTTTGCGTATCAATTTGGGGGAGCATCATGAAGTATAGATTATTTCTAAAGATATTTTTCCAAAAGCTAAATATCTCTGAAAGCATTATCATTTCATTTGGGGTCAATAAAACGTATATCAGGAAAAATGAAAACAAATCAAATTTAACAAATAACTAAATATATTTTTCTGTCTCATAAATTTCCCATGAAATATCACAAAATATTATATCAATTTACTGAAAACTAACAATTCAAATTTCTCCTCTAAACATGCTGTCATTTTTAAAACCTTAAAATATAATGAATTATCGTGAAAGTTTGAAAATAGTTTGTACACGTGTCTGGAAATATAAGTCAGGTTCCACCAATGGCAGTCGAGCATAAAAAAAGTTTTAAGGGATGAGTTTGAAGTGAAATGAAGAGAAAGATGATGTGAATGGATCCTTAATAGCGCCTCCTAGCGAGCCCCTTTCACTGAAGGACTTGTAAAGAATACGAAATATGTTTTCTTCTCTATGTACTTTTAAAGATATTTATTTCCTTTTTCATAGGAAAGATAGCATTAATATCTTCACAGTAACGAAATGGAAGACCTTGCGTATGTCCTAAATATTGCATTGTTGCACCCATAATGTACTGTTGCAAATACAGGAGTTCTGAGAGATAGACATAGAAGAAAGAGGAATATCTGATGTAGCCATAAAGGGATTTTCACTTTCTCATAGTATTATATATTGTTTTCCCGATAATGTTCGAATTTGACATTTGTAAGAAAAGCCCGTTCTAAAAACTGAATACATTTTGAGCATTTTCGGAAGATGTCCGTCTGAATGTGGGTCTGTGTATGAGGTTTGGATATAACAACTTTAGAATAAAAGCACGTATCATGTTGAAATATTAATTGCAGATACATTACGAAAATAAGTAGGCAGGGTCATCATACCACTCATACTTTATGTATCTGCACATTTTCAGCATATCTGAATACAATAAAACCATTTTAATGATGTATTCTTGACTCTGGGCATGGTATCTATTAAACAAACCAAACATTTCGAATGAAATTTATATGACTATTGGAATCTATAAGCATCAGGCGCGCATTAATTTTCGGGGAGATTGAATTATGCTTTAAAATGTTCCAAAAATACCCATTTTATACATAATGCTGTATTTAAAAACGATTGATATTGTTTATACGACAATTGTATGACAATTATAGGACGCTAAAATGCTATCATATATAGAATGCGTCGTCCTTTGAGCTCTTACAGGCTTCTGATATAAAATGAAAAAAAATAATATAGCCGTTAGTTATTCTCTAATGTGTAAATGTGAAAACGTTTGTAAGAACTGTGCAAGAACTTTTAACTAGAAATGAATGAGCAAAATTATTTAGGAGTCATAACGAGCTCTTTTCGGCATACTGAAAAGTTTTCTTTGACGCAAGGAGTGCGATATCTCTCAAAATGCTTAAGTCTCATCCCCTTGAAATTCGTATCCTTCTTCTTTTTTATCGAATGCCAATTCATTTTCAGAAAATTCAAGTTGCAATAGGGCGAAATGTGTTTTACAGTTCTCCCTTGTTATCGAAATTCATAAGACTATAAGAGATAATTTTTGGGATACACCGGATTTTGTTTCCCGATATTACGACACAAGTACCTAACTCTATATATGACTGTATAAAAATTATAACCTTATTCTGCTGATGTTTATTACAGTCTTTTATTGCAAATTTCATTACAACAGTATTATTTTTATGAACATATACTGATTATACGGAGTCAAGCACCATTCGGGGGTCATTCAAAGATCTCTCCAGTAAGACTGTGTAACATTTTTAAATAACTGACATATGTGTAATATGTTTAATCACTTTTTAATGACTATGTAGCTGATTTCATGTACTCTGGAGATCACTTCACGAACTTTGACAATTCATAGCATTTCATTATAATTAATTCTTATAAATGTAAATTTCATTTAAGTAAAGTGCATACAATGTTCATTTAAGTGCTATTTCAAATTTGAACAATTATAAATTATTTAAGATGTTTTTAAAAATTATGGTGGTACACTTTTGATTGAACAATCAATATTTTAACAATTGATTTAATGATTAAATAGCAAAGCTGAATTTTTCAAAGCTATTTCATTTAAATATTTAAATATACCATATATTATTTGTATAACAAAATTATGCCGTAAGATCATTTTTTTTAATTAACCTCAAAGAAAAAATGCGTCTTTTGCAAGAACATTTTGAAGACATTTGCGAAGTTATGATAGATACAAACGTGATTCATAATCTACTTGCACTATTTTCCAGACATTAATATATATATATATATATATATATATATATATATATATATATATATATATATATATATATATATATATATATATATATATATATATATATATATATAAATCACTTCCGCTGAAAATTTCTGCCCCTGAACATAGTCATCGAAAATGCCAAGACTCAATTATTTCTTTGATAAATATTTGCTGTGAAAATTTAATGCAAAGATAAAAAACTTAAACAAAAACAATATGAACATAACAAGGCAAAACATAAAAAATTTTATAACATTCCAGATCATATTTATGAAATTTCATGAAATATGCCTTATACTTAATAACAACTATAACTGAAAACATTCTTTCTGAAACGTATGTTAGAATTTAATCGGTAAAAATATAGTAAAATATTTCAGAATATCGGAAAATAGTTCGAACACGTGTCTGGGAATGTAAGACAAGTACTGCCAAGGCCAGTTGAAGAAAAAAAAATATTAGGGATAAGTTTTTAAATAAAATAAAAAGAATTATGGGAATCAATCCAGCACCATATATTTCCCATCTTGCGAACTATTTCTCTTGGATTAATTTGCTACAAAGAGAAATAGTTCATAAAACGCGCAGTAGATGGCGCACATAAAAAAGCTAAAAGGGGGCCCTTCTATCTATTACTCATCTCTGGAACTATGTCTCTTGGATTGATTTGTCACAAAGAAAAATGGTTTAGAAAATGCACAAAAGATGGCGCGCGAAGAAAAGTCAATGATTAGACAGCGTCATCTATTACTCCTCTCGCTCACTACTTCTATTTTCTATAATTTTATCATTTAAATCTTCAGATAGAATAAATTTTAGCATTTTAGTTGCAGTCCAGAATAACTGATACTTGTGCAATTTGTGACAATCCTCTGTACAAAGATCAAATACTAAATCTGAAAATAACAAAATGGTAAACTTGTGTACATGCAGTTTACTAAAGGATACTTTTCTCATACTCAGATGGAGAAAACTTGATTCTTAAATTGTGTCATGTCCGCATAGCATTCTATATCTAATAAACCTATTTGGTGTTGCTCTTCAAACTATTTTTAGCTGTTCGATTGCATTTAGCATACCTTCGAATGAATCCAAAAACATTTATATCTCTCTGCCACGCTGATCTGAAAATCGAAAAGTCTGAGTTTGAGTTCATCCCTGGGATTATAGCCTGTGTTTGCAAATTATGTATAGAGATACTTTAGTGAGACGATAATCTTAATTATTATATTATATATGTTATTATATATATTCTGCTTTTTAAGAAATAGATTCTTTACTAAAGACCATTACTCTTGCTTTACAAGTCCAGGGAAAATGTAAACAAAGATCTAGGGAATATGTAAACAAATGTAAACAAATTAAATATTTATCAGGTAAACAGATCTAACAATCGTGATCATGAACTTTTTATAATTACTTTGTCTAATTTTTATAAGACTTAACAATACAATATAGAATTCTTAAATACATTAATAATTATTTTAATGATTTAGTCTTCGGCCATATTTGTGACGTTTCTGCCAGCAATCAATCACAGAGAAGTTGAAAGTCGGCTCGATCCATTAAATTTTTGTCCATACTAGCAATGTAAACTTATATTAATTAATATTTAGTTAATTAAGATAATTCTAAATTCTATGTCACTCTTACCCATCTACGGATTCATAAGTGTCTAAATGTAAAATTTTAAAACTGCACATTTTGCCCGCTATTCGTAATTCAGTGTCAAAATTCTCAGGATTAATTTTAATATAACACTTTCTTAAATGCAGTTATATATATATAGCTCAAAAATAACAATTTATACTTTAAAAATAAAAACCAACATACAAATTATCATAATCGGCATTACATGATGACTTTCTTATGAAATATTAAACATACCATCTCTCTATTAATTACTTTAACAAGGCAAGTATCACGCAGAAACATATCGTAGAATTTTAAACAACCAGAAAATATTATGAAATATTAGAAAAGTTCGAAAAATGTTTTTATATACGTGTCTTGAAATATAAATCAGATACCGCCATAACTAGCTGAACGCAAAAAAAATGAGTTTATTATATTTGAAGTGAAATGAAGAGAGTAGTTATATGAATAGATCTTTAATACTCGCTCCCTTTCTTAGATGTACTTTTGAAAGAATACAAAATACATTCATTCTTTTAGAAAATCCTGTATCTGAAATTTCTGTAACATCTTTATAAGGATTTATAACAGAATAATTTATTTTGCAGCAGATAAGTATACCCCAACGTAAAATGCTGCGCAAATAAAATGTAAAAGTAGACGTTCCTTTCAAAAACACTTTATAGATTTTCCTCTTCAGAACAAGAAATCTAACATAACATCTACCAGCCAAATTAGCTTACTACTTGCTAGCATAACTGTTAAAATACAACAGTGGCAGTGCCATCTAGTGTAAGAAAAGAGAAAGAAAGGAATACAGACAGACAAAATGTCAGGAAAAAACCCTACAAAATGTAATATATTAAAAATTTAAGCTTGCGTATGTTAATTAAATATGTAATCGTTTTACGGAAAATTCGATATCAAATTTAATGAATCTTTCCCGCATCACGCTAGAATAAACCTCTCCCAAAGTATTTCAGGTTTTGTGTGTATAACTTACTCGTAGGTGTTATTTCACAATACGTCAAACTGCCCAATGCAAAAATATTTTATTTTAATATAAAATTTAACGTAATTTGAAGTACATATTTAATTCATGCACTGTTTTCTGAGATCAAGTTAAAAAAAATCTGATGTGAACAGCATATGACTTTCCCTGCAGATTCGAATTCATTTTGTAATATTTGTAATTTTTTATTCATTAAATAGAGTTTAATTGCAGAAAATAATATGGATAATTTTCTGATATTTTATCCAATTCGTTTTCATATTGCATCTTCGTTTCTTTTGGCAACTTAATTCACTTTAAATTTTTCAGGTCCTTAAAATCCCAACAACTACAATATATCGAGAACGGTTTATCCTACATTCATGGGGTCAGTTTTATTCGCTTAGTTGTCAAATTTTACATGTAGAACATGTACTTGATTAATATATTTCATCAATTTAGTCATTTATTTCAGAGTTTCACTATCTTACACTTGTAGTATTTTATTTTTGATCGAATATATTAGATTTGCGAGTCATTTTACAAAAAAAAATTGCAAATTCTTTTTTCCGAATCGTATCAAAATCTAACTAACATCACAGTATCCTACGAGCGACTTATCTACCAAATTTTGTGTAATTTGATTAGTTTTCCAGCTAGAGTGGATACAAACACGTTTTGCCGGCCATTTTGCAAAAAAAGGCAGGTTGTTTTATCCCGAATCGTACCAAAAACTAATCAGCACCAGAGTCACACACAAGTGACTTACCTACCAAATTTTATGAAATTCGATCCATTAGTTTTTGAGTTAGAGTGGATTCATGCATTGCACAGACAGACACACAGACAGACACACACACACACACTAAAAATAGTTTTTTCGTATTCCAGAAGTCCCAAAAAGGTGTAGAACCGTCGAAAACTCGATTTGCGATTTTCGGCATGATTCCAATACTTTCTCTATACATTACTATGTATTACAGGGAAAGTAATAATGTATGCAAAATTGAATCTGAGTCTGTAATAAAAGTCATGTATACCCACGCCCTCTGCAACCCCACCTTTGTCCTCTGTGTTCACCTCAGTAAAGATTTTTTTATTTCATTTTATTCCTTTCACTACTTTTTATCGATGAAAATGAAACTGCTCGACAAAGTCTAAATATATAACTAACATTTTTTTAATAAAGCCATATAGTTAGTTCTTTGATAAGATTATTTTCATTAATTTGTAAGTGGATTGCTTCCTATATTTAAACTAAAAAATTTTATAATTATAAAAATATAAAATAATTTTTGGTATGTATTTCCCATCATAATATAAAAATAAACAATTTTCACGATCTTAACACATTCAAAACAAAATTACTGAACCATATTATACAATTAACATAACCGAAAACAAAGTGTGTTGTGATGATATCCTCTTACTCAATTACTAGGTCTCTTTAAAGCCCTATAATCACTTCCATTTTTCATTTCAACACGTTATCTGATTTGTATAAATTTTCTTTGTCACATTCTTTTTAGTAAATGTGCATTCGTATTTTTCATGCCTCCTGCTTGGTTCAAGAGTTTAATAAATGAAACACGATAAAGCCCTGCCAATTTAACGCGATACATTAAGTTTGTAAGGGATGAATAATTCCAGAGAAGTAATTTTTCTCAATTAGAAGGTATTAAAAAAATGCATGTATAAAAATACGTCACCTTAAAATTCGAAACCAATTTTTTGCTCCATCAAACATAAGTTTATTTTCTTTCACTGTTTGGGTATTTTGTACTTGATTAACAAAAATAAGTCTACACTATTATAATTATAGCATTTAAGCCTGTCAAAGGAGAGAAACTAACACTCTTATTAAAAAAAATTGCAGTAATTTTTTAAGTTTTACTTTGTTTAGCTTAGTGTGGTATTTAGCGTTGAAAATAGTAGCCTCGATTGAAAATTGGTCCATTTATATTGTGGTGCTAGACCAAATTTAATTATGGAAATTAGTTGAAGCTAATTATTTAGAGTTAGTACTTTGAAATGCCGCAATAACCCACCATAAAATCTTTAGTGCGAGTTCCTGGAATAAAATATATTACATAATACTACTCATTATCTGCACCACATTTTAACTTTAAAATAATATTATTTATTAAGAACATTCTATTCATTTTTAAATTAATTACAACAATTACGACATATATATTAAGGAGGAGATTGGACATGTGAGACTAGGTAAGTTATTATTATCAAATGGTTATGACCTTCTATAAAATTTGAAATGCACATACCTCCAACTTTGTCTTTGGACATTGACACACAACTTGCTATTCCACATTGTCTGTTCGGCAACATTTGATATTTATGAAGGCACACTACTGACTCTCGTCTGAACGTTGACACATCCTCACTGCTGCATTTCTCTCTCTACTCTGATACTCTTCTCTGAATACAACTGGTCTACATTACTCTGAATACAACTGAATCTGATCTCATCTCTGCTTCATCTCTCTACATTACTCTGAATACAACTGATCTGTTACCATAATGTTTACATGTCTGTTCTCTAAAATGATCTCTGAATCTTAATCTGTTCTCATCTCTCGGTTGCCACCTATTTTTGCCTGAGATCCGATACGCCTCTTCGGATATCATTGGCTGACCTCAGGGCGATACGAGAAAACATCCTCCATGTTGCTTTAACTTTGAACCAATCTCATGGTTTTCTCCATAGACTCAGTTAACTGTTCTGGCTCGACCCAACCTGTACTTGAAGCCTCTTTATTTATAGTACTTGCTGACCTCTCGGGTAAGGGCTGCAATACATTGGCATCTTGCCGTCTGATGCCATTGTTTGGCCTGCTAGATATCATAAATCCTGGTTTCACATATATTATGACCCGTGGTCGCGTTTCAACCTTATATGCCCCCAGTGGGAGCTTCGAAAGTATTCTCAAAGACTTTAACCTCACACCCACCCCCTCATTCTGTTTACTCCGAAAGAAAAATTAGGTTCCGTTAGGTTAAAGTTCTTTTATAGATAGTAAGATCTTCCAATCGGTTTAACTGGACTTAATGCAAGAACTTGGCAATATATGTCTAATTGATTAAAAATACTTCTAGTAATTTTATCCATAAATGAGAGGTGTCAAAATGAAGATAGATCATCCTAGTTTTATAGAAGAGTTTAACTTCTAAGCATTTTTGTGTTTGAGAAAGCGAAAAGAGTGTTCAAAATTGTCACCTAGGACTTTAGGCACATTTTCGGCACAAAATGGAAGAACCAATCAAAAATTAGTCTCGGAGTTGGCCAGACTCTTGTTATAAATGGACTCTACGTTAAGTTTGGTTAAATGGTCGATACTATAACTGTGCAAAGATTCCACCTCCTAAATCACTGGAGAGCTAGCTGCTTGAGAGTCTAGAAAGAAATTTAAGAGCATAGAATCTCCGCTCCCGGAAAGGGGCTCGAAAATATGGCTACTTTATGTGGTGAAGTAAAATTCACGCGGTTCGATCCGCAGCAAGGGCGAGTTATGAGAAATGTGACCCTCTCTCACTCGAATTAAAATGGAATGGAATCAAATGGAATTTGAGGGGTTCTTCATTTGAGATGGACGCTGTAACCCGTAAGCAAAAGATTAACTTTTTGAAATCGAGTCCCTTTAGATTTTGAAGAGCGAAGAGCAAAATAGGGTGGGAAGTTTCCTTGTCCGCTCATTCGTTCCATCACTTACGCATGAGGAGTGGGTGGTGTCAATTCCGGCCAAATTATTGGATTACGAAGTGATTCTCGTTTCATATGCTGTCCAATAAAATTCGATGACCTGAGGGGTTCCAGCAGCCAGGAGATCTCATCCGAGCCCTAAAGTGACTTAGCACTTGACAGCGGTTATAAATTTCAAGAGACTTGTTGTTTCAATTTTAGAGATTTAGTACGACATCTTTCATGAGAAATTTTCAAACTCCCGCCATGTACTATTCAAACCTAGGTGCCGACTGTCCCATCGTGTCTGTGAGCAGGCATCGTGCTAAAAATTTTTTATCGCACACATTACCTACATAGAGTACTTACTCCTCCCCCTTTCTTTCCTGGACCGAGCCTGGTGAGCATGAACATTATTTGCACCATGTGCAAATATTATGTTATGCTTCATAACACTTTAGGATCCGTGATCCTGTCTGATAATTGATACTGTAAGTGTACAAGATTCAGCCGGTTAGGTCACCTGTAGGGTCTGCAAAGGCTATTAGAAAACCCCTTCAGGAAGAGGGATTCGAAAATCCGCCTCCGTTGCATTCTCTACTGTAGTCGATACTATAAGCGTGCAAATATTCAGGTTTTTAGGACACCGATTGGATTCCGTAAGGTCTGGAAAGACAAAAGTGCAGTAAATAATTATATGCAATGATAACTGTTACATATCCTTTACATTTTCTTTCAAAGCGAAATTATTTCTCAGACAATAAATGGTAATTTTTACTTTCTCTGCTATATACAATACAGGAGGTAAGTATTGGAATAAGGTTGAAAATTGGAATTCGAGATACACAAGAAACATGAAAAGATTTAGAATAAGGTTATAGCATCTGAACAGATAAACAGTAAAGATTCATGTCCGACGTATAAAAGGCGCATTACGTTTACATGCGGGTGCTTTTAGAAACATCTCGTTTTCAGAATCTCAAAAGAAATAGGACGTTGAACATATTGAACATATAAAGTACTACACTGACAACGTCTTTCGTAGTGATAAAACAATGTTGGAAGCGAACAATTTGATTTTCTTTTTCTTGCTGTTAAGAATCTTTTTGTACGGTATATTTAGAGGATTTTGCACTCTAAGTCATTGCAGCATTTTGATATATTTTCCTTTGCCATTTTGTTGTTCATCTGTAAGTGAAAATATTTAAAATATTCTGATTTGACTAACACATGATTCTCCCTACAAATTACCAAATCTAAATTATATTCGAAATTAACAACGCAAATTAGACTTTTCTTCAAATTATATTTTGAGGTAAAATAGACTTACTGTTACCGATTAAAGAAGCATTAATTTTAGTGAAAGTGTAGTTTTAGTCTAATATGTAACAATAAGACTGTTTTGTTGAAAAAATAGCGTTATTGTTAACGGATAAAATGAGTAATATTTTTAGTGATTTAGATACTCTAATAGGTAACGATAAGACTATTTTGTTGAAATAATAGACCTATTGTTACCGAATAAAAAAACATTGATATCGTAATCATTAACAATAAGTCTATTTTGTACAAAAAGTAGATTTATTGCTACCGATTGAAATAGGCACGATGGTTAGTAATTAGGATATTCCAATCGTTAATAGGAAATCTATTTTGCAAAATAAAATGTATCATTACCGATTAAAATAAGAATTGTTGTTAGTGATCTAATCGATAACAATAAGTCTATCTTGTAAAAAATAGACCTATTGTTATCAATTAAAATATGCATTCCTATTTTTATGGATGAAACTTGATTATTTCAAGAAATATCGCGATCTTCGTGAAAAGTTAAATTTTCGAATATCTCAAAATGGACTCTTGACAATTCTTAACAACTTTCAAACAAACGAGTACATACATTTCTACATAAAAATCTGCATTCATTGATCTTAATCATATATATATATATATATATATATATATATATATATATATATATATATATATATATATATATATATATATATATATATATATATATATATATATATTAATGATGTTGTTTATTTTCAATCAGAAACTTTAAATTTCGCGAGAATGATGCCTAATCATACTAACAGCTATGTATCTCATTTTCAAACGAAAAATTAATTATAAAACGGCTAATTTTGAAACTTCTCCAATTACTTTAATACAATTATAAATTCCTGCTTTTATTTGATTTTTGAAACGTTTTCTTAATTGGGAGCCTTATCTATGGTCTCGATTTGAATCCGAGATACAAAAGAAATATGTAAAGATCTTGAATAAAATTACAATATCCGAATAAATAAATAGTAAATACTCAAGCCCGAAATATTAAAATCGCATTACGTTTACACCAATATGCCTCTTAAGTTAAAATCAATATGACTATCAATATGCCTCCTAAGTTGGTACGACAAGGTATTGCTAATTGGTACGACAGTTAACTGGTGTGACAGATGTGCTGCCCTCGACAACAAACAGACACACAATTGTCTATTCGTGATCGAATATTCTCAAAATCTCTCAAAATACTAAAGGCATATTTTGAACCCATCATAATAATTTCCCTTCTTTTTTCTGTATTGTAAGCAATGGTGTAGCCTAGGAATTTAATAATTGTATTCCTGCAACAGCATCGGAAAAATCACACCGTACAATCTCGCGATGCATAATAGACAAACATTTATAGAGAGCCTAAAAGAAAATAGATGAATAAATATGTATACAATTATAAGTGCCCAATCAAAATCCCTCAGAGAAAGACAGACAGACACACAATAGTATATTCGTAATCAAAGATTCTCAAAACGTGTAATTCTCTCAAAATACCAGGGTCATTTTTTGAACTCATCACAATAATTCCCCTTCTTATTTTCTGTATTGTAAGCAACGGCGTAGCCTGGAAATTTAATAATTGTGTTCCTGCAACAACATCGGATCAATCATATAGCAAAATCTCGCGATGCATGCTAGACAAACGCTTGTAGAGGGCTTAAAAGAAAATGAATGAATGAATAATTATTTAAACAATTATAAGTACCTAAATTAAAATCCCTGAGTAAGACAGACAGACACACAATGGTCTATTCGTGATTAAAGATTCTCAAAACGTGTAATTCTCTCAAAATATCACAGACATATTTTTAACCCATCACATCAATTCCCCTTCTTATTTTCTGTATTGTAAGCAATGGCGTAGCCTAGGAATAGCGTAGCCTTGGAATGGCGTAGCCCAGAAATCGTATTCCTGCAACAGCATTGGATCAATCACATAGCAAAATCTGGCAATGTATGTTAGACAAAAGATTGTAGAGGTCCCAAAATTTTATGAATAATTATTTAGACAATTATAAGTCGCCATATCAGAATCTTGCATGAAACTCAGAATTTAAAGTTCAATACCAGACTATCACATTTGTATCCACCACGGTTAAATCATCTTGCACCGTAATCATTCCCCTCCAATCACAATTTATCGGGCCATTCTAAAATTCTCATAAATCTGATGATTGTACAGAAATAGACATAATATTACATGGACTAACTTTTTTGCATACATAATCTGATAAATTCATTATTTATAAATTAAAATTAAATTGCTTATTTCCACTCAAATAATATTAAGAATTCATATCACAAGATTGGCATTTATCGTCATCTATATTTATATTTAGCGTGGCATACACTGCACACACAAGCATACAGAAATGCCACGATTAATAGTTTATTTGTATCTTAGGATGGCTAAAACACATAAATCCGTTGAAAACATGAAATCCAATTTTTGACTTCACTTTGGTGTTCTTATATAGCACTGTGTTCAATAAGAAAAGTAATATGAAAAATCGATATTGTCATTTAACAAATATTTTAAAGACTTCAATAATATTTTTTCCATCAAAATACGTCATTTAAAAAAAAACAAATATTGAGTAAATAATGAATCAAAACATCTTCTCGAATGAATTATTCTTTTCGAATGTAAGATTAAATGGGCAGAAGATGTTTCAAGAGCAGACATCTTCAGTGTAGTTTACCCAGCTTGAGATGTCTGAAAGACACTTATTTGAAGAGGGTAAGTTTTTGATCTGTATTTACAGCGGAGTTGTTACAGAAGTGTAGGTTCAAAGCGTTAAAATTGTTTTTCAAATGTTTACTAAAATATATTGGTAAAGTGCAAATATTAAAATTTAAGAAAGAACTAAGACTAATGCTTGTTAAAATTAATTATTATACTATTTAAACCGCTTAGAGTCCTACGCACTCTTGCTTCAATAGTGACACAACTCAAAAGAGAAAACAATTCTGAAGAGGGAGAAAAATTAATTTAGCAAGTTATTATGATTTGTTAAATGTTAAGTTTTCCAACTTTAAGGAAAATTATCAACCATAAATTTGTATCTGCAACAAGAAGAATCAGATACATTCATAGTTACAAATTTGAGCAAATTGAAGCTCATTTGATCAAATTGGAATTTAGTAAATTTGTATTTATTAGCTCTCATAGCGGTTCTTAAAATTGCTGAATATAGACTATATTCTTGCAGACATTGCAAATATCGTCTATTTCATGCTAGCAAACGGATAATAAGCTAAAACCGGTGCATGGATGCTGTTATTTGCAATGTTCGATGCATTAAAAAATTGCCATTTTGATTAGCCTTCTTTTACAACACTTACAAAAAATATAAAATATTATATCTATTATAAGCTTATTGTATCTTCTTCCAGCTCAAAAGTCTATATTTTAAATTGTGAATCTTGATGTTTTGTTAAAATAGGAATAAAATTCCCATTTTGAATTGTGACACTTTTGATTTTTATTTAAACACAAAACATATTTTAAATCAAATAAAACTTTACACGTTCATTAATTTAAAATTCCGTAATTCGTGTTTCAAGTCAGTGTTTCTTTACAGTTGTGCTAGTGTTCAAATTCATTACTTTTAGACTGTGTTCATGTTGTGTCATTTTAGGCCATTTTAATTTGAAAGTCATCCCAGAGTT
Source organism: Amaurobius ferox (assembly GCA_951213105.1). Taxonomy (NCBI): domain Eukaryota; kingdom Metazoa; phylum Arthropoda; class Arachnida; order Araneae; family Amaurobiidae; genus Amaurobius; species Amaurobius ferox. The sequence goes on from OX578148.1 coordinate 123,729,821, forward strand.
TCGCGGGATCCCAAGAATAAATACATAACGGAAAAGTATGTTGAAGGTCCAGGCTACTCGGCTGGCCTTCAACTAAGGCTTAGAGCAGGTATTTAGGCTACCCTAAGACTTAGAGCAGGTATTTGAGTGGCCGGACGGAAAAGTATGTGTCCTAATTTCCACGACACTAAAATGCTTTTCTTATGCATATACTATGTATTGTCAAGTAAATGAAAAAATCTACACTCGGAACAAACCTAACTTGACAATAGATATGTGTAGGAAAAACTGTTAACATCCACTGCGTTAGTCAATGAAATCATAATGGGCATATAAACACAAAACTGTGTGATTTATATACAGAATATTCAAGTTAGCCTTGCTGTGAGTATAGAGTATCAGCGAATGTCTTCCTTTAGAGAAAACTCTTTTTACATTCATTTGAATTGTGCGAGGTGAAATGACACATAAATGACTTGAAATTATATGGAAATTTCTGCTTTATATTAATTTCACTTGAAATTACATGGAAGTTAATTTCTACTTTAAATTAATTTGACTTTAAATTAATTGTATGGCGTTGACTTGAAATGACGTGATAATTTCTGCTTTAAATTTATTTTCGTTTGGCGACTTTGCTTTTTTATTTTATTACACCTAAAAAGATAAACGGAATTTAAGATATGTTCAAAACGGTTTATCGAAACATAACTAGAATAGTTGTATTTGCTTGTAATCAAACATTAAATTTCAAACAGGTATTTATATAAACATGTATGTACATTTTTGTCATTTTCTTCAGTTCCAGCTTTTTCATTCTGCAGTTCTACTCATGCAAATTGTACCAAATTCAAACACCAGGATGATAAGTGACTTGACAACCGAATTTCAAGAAATATGGTCGGATAGCGAATACATATTTTACACAGACTCATTTAAAGGCGTTCCATCAAAACTGTTGATTCTTATTCTATACTAGAAAGTATGCCCATCATATGACGGAATTAAAAATTTGACAAGCACTGCCACCCATTTAGCGTTATTTTTTATCAATTTGGTAACATTTTTATCAATTTGGCGACATTTTTGTCAATTTGACAATATTTAAAAATGTCTCCAAAATTGCAACATCCTGCCAAATGTTTCGTTTAGTATTACGGACGAACGGAGAAATGGGTTATTCATATAGTTGTTTGTTATATTATTCCCAAGATATTGAATTTCCATTAATTAGTCGTCATTTTCATTAATTTAGCTTCAGTTTTATCAATTTGGTGACATTTTCGTAAATTTAGCAACTTTTAAAAAGACTCGCGTACTAGTCACCTAATTGGCGATATTCCGCCAATTTGACACCAAAATTTCACCAAGATAGATAGATTACCCAGAGTGAGATAGATAAACAGACAGATAAATCAAGGTGTTTATATTATAAATTACTCAAAGGGCATGAATCATTGAAAGCGTTAATTCCAATACTTTCTCAATACACTATTTTTCTTGTACCTATTTTTAGTTACTCTGCAATACATAGTAGATTGTAAAGTAAAAAGAAGGAGTCTTACAGTCTGTAGGAAAAATCTTGTGTTTTCAAAACGCAAAAGATTACAGCTTCTGCGTTCTGTTTCTGCAAGAAAATTCTCCACCCCTAAAAAGAGACTAAATTCCATTTCCGTTTTCTTGCACGAGTAAGCAGTTAACTTCATTCGGCCCCACACACGTTGTTAACTTTTCCGTTAGATATCTTATTCCTTGATCTTTTTCTTACATTGCGTTTACTACAAAGGCACTTCGCTTGCATGCAAATAAAAATTACGCTCAAAACTTGAATAGAGTGCTGACTGAAACATTCATATTCTAAGAGTTCGTTCTATTTCCAAATGTAATCGATAACTGATAATGTGAACATTTTTTTTAAATATGTTAAATAAAATATTAACTATTATTAACTATAAACGTATATTTTATATGTAATCTTTCATTATAATTATTGTTTTAATACCTAGTTTTTTCTTTACATATAAACAATTTTCAATTCAAAATTTAATTTTTTTTCTTTACATATAAACAATTTTCAATACTGAAAAATAACAATACCACAAACTTCAACTTTATTATAACTGTACTGTATCTTGCATAAAATCATAATTTTTGTTACCAAATAAAATAAGCATACGAAATTTCGTAGAATAATTCATTTGAGAATAATTTTAATAGTAGTAACATTGTAGAATAATTCTTAGAATATTATATATCTTAATATTCTAAGCACGAGTTCGTAGAACGTTATATATAGATAGACTGCGGATATGTAATATTGTAAGAATGGGCCCTGATAAATCCTCATTTCAATCGTTTCTGATTAAAATTGCGTATTCAGAATTTAATTATTTAATAATAAGCTTATTTAATTATTTATGTTTTTCTACTTAATATTCGAAACATATAATATCTCAAGCTCATTTTAGTGACATAAATTATATCACTGACTTTTAACTACCAATTTACTTATGAAATAATTATCTATTTAATAATTTTAATTTTAGGTTGCTTAAAAATCGCAAATTGTGGTTTTTCGTACGATGCCAATACTTTTCCTATATAGTACCAAGTATTATAAAGAAAATAAAAAAAAGAAGAAACAGATATTCGAAAAATTCTAAACGAATAATAAAAATGTAATCTTATTGCTTACATCATAGTTTTATTTTTACGTACTAATCTCATATTTAAAATGCATTGCTTTCCCGAAGATTTCAAAATCGAGGTAAAAAAGCTCATATAGAGAGCTTCTGAACATATTTCGTAAAAGTTATGTCTGTGGGATGCAGGATAAAGCAAGAACAAATGAACGTATAAGTCTAAAATTTTATGAGTAAACTGCATGCTTTAAGAATCTAAAGCAAGTTTCTTCATTTTATCGTATATATGGAGTCTATACGGAAGTAAAGAATGAATATAGGCATCGCTATATAATTTTGCGTATACATTATCTAAAATAATTAAAATACATTACTTAAAAAGATGAAGCGAAAATACATTTTTTAATTAGCATAATTGAGACATGAAATTTTTGAAATTTATTATTTTCATTCAAAATTTATTATTTTTCTAGACGAAAATATATTATTCCCAGAACAATCTACGTAACAGAGTCTAAGAATAATAATAGTTTAATTTAAGCGATGCATATAAAAGCTATTAAAATAGTTCATATTAAATCAAATCATCCGAATACATTCAATTGATCGACTGGATGGCCTATTGCCAACTTGAAATAAATTAATTTAAAATCACTCTTAATCAAATTTGTTAAAATAATAATTTGCAAAAACAAAAGCACAAGAACGAATACATTAACTCATTCTGAATCCCGATTACTATATAAGAACCCTAACAGCATGTAATAGAAATGTATAAGAAATCTGGTCGAGCCCTATTCTCAAATATTTCTTTTATACAATTCCCTTAAATATTTTTTTCTATCTCTTAAAAGAAACTAACTTTCATATCATGTTTCTATAAAATAGAATCTTCATCCGCCCCGCATGCTTTGTATTGTAAGGTAATCTTGGTTCTCCACCTTTACTGTTTCGTTCTTAAATTGCATTTCCTACAGCCTTTTACTTGCATGCGAATAATGAATTTGGTTCAGAGCTCGTGTTGGATAAAAGTATATTATGTAAGTTTGAGCGAAGAACTGACTTTTAGATCCACATTTCAAAAGTAAATTTTCAAAACCCGAGCAACGGGTTTGCGGGTAATATGTTCTACTGTTTTATAATTCTTAGCTACATAGTTTTTCTTCTTGGTAACTTCAAAATTGTGTTTATACATTATGAAAGGAAAAGAGTGATATCAATAGCTTACTTCATAATATTTCCACGGATGTACATTGTACATTTGATATCGGACGTATTACAAAAATTAAAGCAATTTGTGCGTCAAACAATGTACGTCAAACAATTTGTGTCAAGTATGTATTATTTTTAGGTAGTGCAATGTAAGGTGCAGTTACAAAAGCGCATAACTTGAAAAGGAATAAATAATTTAAAAGTTAAAGTAACTGACAGAAAACAGATATTTTAACCTTTCAATTACTTTCACTAAAAAGTAAAAATTACATTTTAGTAACTATAAAAGTTACTTTTACATGTTACTACCTAATCCTGATAAGCAAAACCGTTCTTATTTACTTACTAATTAGTATTTAAGCCTGTTAACACAACAGGTAAAGTAACACTCTTAAGTAAATTGGTAGAGTCGGAGTAGTCCAGTGATTAGGGAGACAGGATCGCACAAGAAAGATCCGAGTTCGATCCTCACCTCTGACCAAACTACTCGCGTGTATACGCGGAGAATGGACAGGTTAAATCACTACGTCCAAAAATCTTTGGAAAAGTCGATAGACATGGAATGGAAGGTAAAATGATTGTGGTTGCAACTCTCATTAGGTCTGATCGAAATTAAGGGGCAAATAAAACGAAGTCGAATTGCCACAGTGTATGTTTCCGTATTATTTTACCAACAATAGACGTCCTACTCACCCTTACGGGGATCAGTAAAACTTGAACACAAATTCCCTCCCATTTGGAAATTGCAGCGAACCAGAATGCTTAGAAACTACGAACGAACTCGACCTGGACCCTAAACCTACCATTTAAATTTACAATAAGCGGACTAAGTGGTAGCTTGGGATCCCTGAGACAGCAGATCCGGTGTTGCAAAACTTTTCAATAGTAATCCAGAGGATCCAATTTTTTTAAAGCCAAGTAAAAACCCAGGCTGGCCCGAAACCTCACATGTGGATTTATGTTAGGTGGACTAAGCAGGCCGATGCTAAAAAAAATATTTAACAGAAATCCGGGCATATGAAATTTTTTAAAATAAATGCAAACTTGGTTCGGCCGAAAGCACCCCGTCAATTTACTGTAAGCAGACTGAGCTTATGGCCCCTAGGATAGTAATTTATTTTATTTTTATTTTCTTTTATTTATTTTGAAAAATGCATGCTACAGGAAGCAAATCCCAGTGACAGCAGGCAAAACAATACACAGAAGAAATCCGCACAGGGCAGGTACAAACAAGAACCATACATATAAAAACAGAATAAAAAACACCGAGAACAAATAAGCATTTGTAAGTTAATAAAAAAACAGTAAAACACACAAGAATTACAATAAATGATCTTTAAAACTTGGTAATGAAGAAAAAAAAATGTCGAAATCATAAAGCAGGCTATTGTATAGATTACAGAAATTGTTTACAAAATACGATGCTACAAAACAATCTAACAGATATTCGAAGACCCATTTATTTTTAAAACTAAGTAAGAAGCTGGCCTGGTAGGACACTTTACATGAGGATTCACGATAAACAATTCGTTGCTTCGAAAGCTTTCAAAAGGAATCAGTTTACACGAATTTTATGAAAGTAAGTACAAATCTGAGCCAGCCAGAAACCTCACATGTGGAATTACGATAGGGGTAGCGGTCGTTTAGAGATCCGAAGATAGTACACCTGATACAAATAAACATTTTAACTTAAATCCTTCAGACCCGTGTTTATTTTTTAAACTAAGTACAAACACGACCATGCACCTAGCATGATTAGAGTAACAGTCAGAGGTATCAAATTTTACCCAGTCTTAATTTTGATGCACCATATACATATATATATATAGAACTATTATACGCAAAATTTTAAGTTTATTAGGTTAATTAAGTTTATTAGAAAAACTATATCTTCTCAGTTGTATTCACAATTCACAAGACATTTATAGGAGAAGGGAGACAGTTCGACAGAAAATTCGTTTAAAAAGTTAAAGACGTACCAGTCAATTAGAATTAGACTGCTCTTCATGCCAACTGACAGAAGATTTGTTTACGAATGCATCCGACAATAAAAGGATTAAAGGATTATTTACCACCCTATTCCAACCATACAACTGTGTCGAGAAGGGGAAAGATTTCATTTATGCTTCACCCCCTCTTCATCCAGCCAAGTAAAATTTATTCCAGTAAAAATTGTTGATTTAGATTTCTTTTAAAGTCACTCTACACATTGATCACTAATTAGAAATCAAATTTCATCAAAATCGGGTAGACCGTTCTAAAACGATTATCTTTCAAACATTTTGAAGACTTAAGAAGAGAGCTTCGCTCACTATGCTCCATGGAAAGTCATAAATTGCAATTTTAATGCGTTTTATTTTATTTAGCAATGTATAGCATATAGCTTAGAAAGTAGTCGTCTTAGTCGAAAACTTATCCAGTTTGGTTCTGTTCCGTGGTCGGTACTATAAGCTTGCAAAGTTTCAGCCTTCTAGTTCACAGGGAAGCTCCTAGAAGGCCTTAAAAACCTCACCTCCCCCCACTTTGGCTACCTCTGGGAGGGACATTGAAAATTCGACTCTGTTCCGTAGACAATGCTATAAGTGTCGAAATATTTGGCTTTCTGGGTCAACTGCGGTAGGGGAGCTTCTGGAAAGCCTGTAAAAGCTTTCGGAAAATTCCATTTTTTTGCATCCGACTCCGTTAGGTTCTATTCCATAGACAATATCATGAGTTTGCAAATGTTTAGCCTTCTAGATCAACGGGAGACTTCTAGAGGGCCTGAAATGACTTTTTGCCAAATCCCATTATTCCGCTTACTGGGGAAGGGAATCAAATATGCAGCTCCTGTAGGTTCTATCCTGTGATCGATACTATATTTGTGCAAATATTTAGTTTTCTTGATCATCAGGGGCCTTTTGGAGGGTCGGGAAAAACAAAAATACGTTAGACAATTATCGTATCGATTCTGAAAAATATTTAAAATCAACTATTATTCACAACTTAAATTCATTCAACTTAAATCCAACTTAAATTCATTCTTTTACCAAATATTTTTCAAGTCCGCATTAATATTCTTTAAGAATAAACGTAAATATGAGATAGATGGAAATATATTATGCTACCATTTTTTAGTATAATTGCTTTCTACACAGCGCAATAAAATTTCATATTAAATATTAACAAAAATATCGCAGTATTTTTCTATCCATAACTTTTGCACATATCATCTCTGTCTTATCGTTTTGAATTGTTCTTGTAAATGGTAATATCTAGATAAAATATCTGTATATTTCTCATAAAAATTCGTCGTTTATGAGTAGTACTTACAAAAGTTGTCGGGTATACCATTTCTTTATAGTTTGATTTGCATATTGGACTTCTTGAAATGCTTTTTCTTTAACAAAATTTCCTATTTCTAATGCACAGGAAAAATAGTTTAAAAGTAATATGTTTATATTTCTGGCAATACATTTTTGTTGATAATAGCAATTTAGTTTATCTATGCTATTAAACTAATTAAATTATAGTGTTTCATAAACATTGATTCTGATATTCATATATTCTCACACATGCAAAGGAGTGCTGGGCTAAAAATTGGCATTCTAGCATACAGGACATGCGATAAAAGTGTCAAGCATTACCCAATCCCCTAGTTTCTAGTTGAGCAAAACCGCGAGCTGGAGCCGAAATCTAACATAAATTGGACAATTATATTGTGGTAAGACACTAATCAAATTGCGTCACCATAATTACGAGCAAACTGCGTCACTCAAAAGTCCCGAAAGTGTAAAATAGCCTAGCCAACCAGGAGCTCTGACAGCATGTAACTGGTAGCCAATAAGACTAGAGGCACAGTGAAACCTTGTCTCTCTTGTTTTGCTAAAAGCAAAATATAGTCTCTTACTCAAAATTATTTAATATAATGTTGAGCGATTAGCCCGGCAAGCAATCAAAAAGCTGTCAGCCTGACGTCGGCGAGCTTAGCATTTCGTCATTGGAGATGCCACTGACCAGAAAGCACTTTCAGAATTATTGCCAAAACTCAGCAAGTTTTCCTATTATTGCAATTAAAAATCGTGTGTTAATTTTGAAGTGGCAATATCCAGACGTAAGCAACCTGAGCAAGGATTTTTTTGCTATGCACACCTTCCTCAGTGACGTCCAAAGAAATCCTCAGTCTCTTCAAAGGGCCAGAGAGCAAAATGAGCGCTTTTACTATTCCCGTGACACCACATATGCAGAACCATGTAAAAAAATGGCAGTCATATCCGGGATAAGCACTCCCCCTTGAGTCAAACGAGGAGATTTTCGGTGACTAACATATAACACGAAAAGATCAAATCCCTTTCTTTCAGTTTTAAAAATGAACGTTTTAAAATTGTGTTTATAATTCTACCATAACAGTTTCTTGGCATGATATATCAAAAGTTCTGTAGCAGAAAGAGAGCTATGGTCTACTTAACAAAAAGTATTTTTCAAATAACTTCAACCAAAATGTCCGTGAGAATTCCAGATATGGATATTCTAATGAATCAGCAACATATAATGTTTTTGTGTTTCGATAAATAATCAAGCTTGGTTTAAATTTTAGATTTCGTTTAACATGGAATGTGCAGAAGATTGTATGTTTACCATCTTGCCAGAATGGTTATATATCAAAGTTTATAAATTCGAACTGATTTGAATATCTAAAGAATTACATTATTTAATTCGTCACTGAACCAAGTTGAAATGATCTCCTTAGAACTAACTGTTTTAATTATTTATTAATTGATCATTTAACACTGACATTAATTAATTGATCATTTAACACTGACATTAATTAATTGATCATCTAACACTGAATGTTTTATCAGAGTCCGGCGTTTTCTATCTAATCCTCTGACTCATAGATTTTTTATCACAGCAGAGGTCTGGTAGTACCGACCTTCTCCAAATTGAAATAAAACTAAGTTATTAAGTTTCTTTTGCTCACATCTTCATATACTTAAAATATGCTGACGATCAATTTCAATTTTTGTATTGTTGGAGGTGAGAGTTGTCGCCTTACGAGATAGCCTATTTTCTAATTAAAATTCCCTAAATATTTTCCAATTTCAGACATTTTTTCTTGAAATACTTCAAAAACCCGCACTATAGTATGGCATGTTTAAAAGGATTGAATATTAATTTTCCATGTTTTCACTCTTATCAAAAAGGGCAACTAGAAAACTATACCTTCAACTATTGATCCTAAAAACACAGGCCCTTTGAAGTTACATTATTCAAATTTCTTGAGGTCAGTTTTTCACAATTTTACAGCGAAACAATCGTAAGTAAACTTTATAGTTACAAATTTATCGACAGCGAATTATGTATTTATGAAGATAGATTTGCGTCCATTCTACTAAGTAAAAGGACAACGAATTATGTATTTATGAAAACAGATTTGCGTCCATTCTACTAATTAGAAGGAAGAACATGGCTGCACACTTTTCTCTAGAGAGTCTATATAAACTATACAATCTTTGAATTCCTATATTTATAACTTCTTTATGGCGTGGTAATGGAAATGAAAATTGCATTGAAATTTTTATTTTTACAGCAGAACGCACAAAATTTCTTGAAATAATTTCAAGATTTTTATGAAATCTGGCTATTTTCATTATCGATAAATAAGGACTGTTTATTGATTTATATAAATATAGAGTCAAAAACAATTTTTTTATTGTTTTCAAGTCTTAGTTGTTTAGATTGTAGAGAAAATCATGTGTTGAACGCATCATATTTTTGTGCAATATATATTGATAGAACTATGTTACGAAAAAGGCCATTAACTCCATTCAGCGGTTGACAGCGAAAAATATATTACAAGTGTACATTAATATTCTTCGAAACGAAATGCTACATTTAGATGGAAATAATTATTTAGTTTTCAATGATATAACTCTGAAATAAAATTTTATGCTTTATATCATCCGAAATAGAAACACTTAGCAATGTTTTATACCTATGGCGTTTACCCACATGCTTTATCTTTTATCGTTTGTGGTAGTCCATGCAAATGGCGATATATACATAATGTTTATTTCTCTCATAAAAATTTTATGCTTTATGAACACTTGAAAGTTACTGGAGATGTTACTTTGTGCGTGCTTTGATTTGTATGTGGGATTACATAAAATGGTTTTTCGTTTGGTAAAATGTCTTGCTATTGCACTGGAAGATATGCTTTAAAGAAATGCATTAGTTTTTAAATAAGTACACTTAACGTACATATGCCATTTATCAAAATTCTTACCAATCTTTTTATCGTATATAAGTTAATATGCTTTAAACTAATATGCTTTTATCGTATATAATTAACTAAATGTGCTTTAAAGCAACGCTTGAAGGAGTATCAAAATGAAGTATACTTATAAATTATAAAATCTGCTGCACATCACTGATGAATGACTAATTACAGGTATTGAATTTTCTCCTTCCTTTATCATTAAAACTTATCGCAAGTTATTGATTTTGAAAGCTTATAATTGTAACAATAATAGAATTATAAATCATGTTAATATATTAATATAATTATAAGTGATAATTATAACAATAATTATAACAATCTCATTAATCTTACCTGACACCTAATTTTTCTGCGTTATGACACCAAAATTTATTAGTTCATCTATTTGCGTTACATTTCTCGTTTTCATTTACGAAAATCTTTGTTTTCTTTTAACTTATCTTTTGTTGCATTAGGTGATGCCACCACTGGTTTACTTACGCATTTTCACCACTGAGTCATTCTCGTTTGAGATTATGCTCCTAGTTTATCAGAAAGGGAAATGGAGAAACAAACACGTCTTCTCGATACGATTGCCTGCATTATCTATATATACTAATTGCTAAGTGTCCGTTTGTCCATCTGTCTGTCCGTCCGTCTGTCACGTGTTTTTAGGCACTTCTCGAATAGATAGATACTTGCAATTTGGTACACGACTCGGTCGTTCGACAAAACCCCCGGGAAAAATCGAATTTTTCGAAAACGTTCTTTAGAGGAAGGGGGGGGGGGGCTGCACACAAAAACGTTCGAAATGTGAAATGATAGAAAAGCATGCTTTGCGATAAGATAGAGATTTTAAATTTGGTGTATGGGTAAATCGTTCTAAAGGAAGAAAGTGTGCAATTTCAGATTTTTAATATTTTTTATTTAAGGGGGTGCCGCACACCAAAATGTTCGATTTACTGAATAAATGAGAAAAGGCTCCTTCAAAATTTGATAGAGGCTTGAAATTTGGTATAAGGGCTAATCATTGGACGAAAACACCCAAGACGAATATAGTTTTTTAAAAATGTTCGCTTATGGAGGTGCTCCAGAGAAGAACTTTCGAAAGGTGAATTGATAAAAAAAAAACATACTTCGAAAGGAAATGGAGATATCAAATTTGGTGTAAGAATAGACAGTTTGGAAGGAAGAAAGTGTACAATTTCAGTTTACCAATATTTTCTACTTTAGGGGGTGCCGCAGACCAAAATGTTCCATTTTCGGAATAAAATAGAAACGCTCCTTTTAAAACGTGATAGAGGCTTGATATTTGGTATATGGACGAATCATCTTATAGAAAACACAAGACGAATAGAGTTTTTCGAAAATGTATATTTAAGGGGGGTGGATACGCCGCCGTGTTCACGCGGAGTACAATCACGTTAAACATGTGGTTCCGTAAGTCCTTCCGATAGGTTGGTGGTAGGGAAAGGAGGGTACGTTCCCTGTGGATGCCTCCAGCCTCCCCCACTGGGTTCCGGTCTAAATTGGGTGGCACTTACCGGCCGTCCAAACAGTTACTTTACACCTTTCTGGTTGGTCGGACGGTGTGGGTCTCAACAACAACAACACAAAAACATTCGAAAGATGGAATGATAGAAAAAGAATGCTTCGCGATGAGATAGAGACTTCAAATTTGGTATACGGGTAAAAAAATGGAAAGGAAGGAAGTGTGCAATTTCAGTTTTCCAACATTTGCTATTATAGGAGGTGCCGGTCACTAAAATATTCGATTTGCCGAACAAATGAAAAACACCTCCTTTACAATGTGATGGAGGCTTGAAATTTAGTATATGGACTAACCACTTGATAAAAAAAACCAAAGATGAATACGGTTTGACAAAAATGTGCATTAAGGGGGTGTTACACAAAAAAACGTTCGAAAGGTGAAGTGATAAAAAAAAAACATGCTTAGCGATAGGATGGAGTTAATGGAGAAGACAACCGTGAGGTTTATGTCTTAACGCGATAGGATGGAGGTTTCAAATTTGGTCTATGGGTAGATAGTTTGAAAGGAAGAAAGTGTGAAATTTCATATTTTCAATGTTTGCTACTTTAATGGGTGCTTCACACTAATATGTTAATACTAATCAGTCACACTAATATAGTCGCACTAATATGTCACACTAATATGTGTATAATAAATGAGGCAGGCTTCCTTTTAAATGTGGTAGAGACTTGATATTTGGTATATGAGCCAATCATCTGATAAAAAAACCCGAGACAAACAGAGTTTTTCAAAAATGTTCATTTATGGGTTTGTTTCACAAAAAAACTTTCGAAAAGAGAAATGATAAAATAGCAATGCTTCGGGATGAGATAGACTTTAATGTGGCGCACGGGTAGATAGTTTGAAAGGGGCTGAATGAAGTACGTAATTTAAGATTCCTAATATTTTCTTCTTTAGGGAGTTCTGCACACCAAAATATTCGATTTACCGAATAAATGTGAAACGCGAATTATTCAAAAATTTACATTATTCAGGAGTTGCTTACTGCGAGACAATTGATTTTCAACGGGTATTCGGCTAGTATTGTTTTATTTACGCAGGGAATTTCTGTATTTAAATTCGGTTTTTTTCTAATATATATATTTTGATTTATCAAAATAATAACATAGTTGATAGTGGGGGAACGGAAGATATTATACTATAAAAAAGCCATGTATTAGAAAAATGAGCATGTTTCTAAAAAAGGCTTATTTTTTTAAAATATTTCTGAAAAAAGAATCAGCGAAATATTCGGCAAATTATAATTTATAATTTATTGCACATTGATTTAACTATGAGAAAGAATAAAATCCATATTCTAATATTATAAATTATATAACATATAGGAAACATTTACATTGAAATAAACAAATATTGTATATTTAATCATGACCACATATTCTGTAAATCATGTGCATTACAACAAACAGCACACATTCTACTTTTAACTACCTTGCATTCTTTATTTTGCTTCATCGTCATTATTATTATGATACAACAGTGTTTGTCAAAATTTCAACACAATGCAGGACGGGTGGTATTAGCTTGAGGGAAAAAAAAGCACAACCTCTTGTTATTCGAGCATTGCTCATCGTAGAGCAAATTTTGAGATGTCATTCAATTATTAACTGAGAGTGCAATTCGGTGTATGGATCAATCGATCGATAAAACCCCAAGAAATAATAAAATGTTTCTAAAAAAGTTTTAGAGGGGGAAGGATGCTCATTATCAAAACTTCCGACAGGTTAAATGACAGAAAAATATATTTCGCGGTAAGATAGAACCTTAAAATTTGGTGCAAGAGTGGTAGATCGTTGAATGGGATGTAGATGGACAGTTTCAACTGTCAAATATTTGTTACTTTAGGGGTGCTGCATATCAAAATGTTTGATTTTCGGAATAAACGAAAAACGCCTATTTTCAAGTGAGATAGAAACCTGTAATATGATAGGAGGGTCATTCATTCGATTAAACCTCCGCGAAAAATAGAAATTTTGAAAAAATTGAAGTGGTGTTCCATACCAAAGCATATAAAAGATGAAATGATAGAAAATTATACTGGTGGCGAGATGGAAACTTTAAATTTGATGTAATGGTAGATTATTCGAAAGAAACAAAATGTTCAGCTTAGTTTTTCATTATTTGCTACTTCAAAGATACCGCACACCAAAGAGAGGTGCAGCACACACTTCTTTCAAAAGAGATAGAGACTTGAAATTTTATACATGGGTTAATTATACGATTAAACCTCCGGAAAAATATTTCATTAATGCTCTGTAGAGGGGTGCTGCACAATAAGACGTTCGAAAAACTAAATGATAGAGAAACATACTTCGCAATAAAATAGACTTAAATTTAGTGTAAATATAGATTGTTATAAAAACAAAAAGTATACAATTTCCATTTTCCAATATTTGTTACATTAGGGAAGACGCACACTAAAATGTTCTCTTTGACGAATAAATGAGGAACACCTTATTTTTAGTAAAATAAAGACATACAATTTGGTGCTCCAGTTTAATAATTCAATAAGACAGCCTGGGAAAAATAATTTTCAAGAAATATAAATGTGAAGAGGAGGGGGTGATTCAGACGGAAACGTTCGAAATATGAACTATTTGATTAAAACACTTACAACTGAAATAGAAAGTTGAATTTTGATAAAAGTATAGGTCATATGATGGAAAATGGTAAGGCGATATTGTGTTTCAATATTTTGCATTTTAAGACTTGCGCAGTCTGAAATGTTCGATTAGCCAAGTAATTGAGAATTAAAAAAGTGAGAACTAAATAACTGGTATTTTTCGTCTCCCTTTTATCTGACAAAGATAGCAACCGTTTATCCAGAAGCAATCAATTAAACATCTGAAAAACGATGTCTTAAGGCATCCAACCGCAAGCATCCATTTATAATCAAACTATCTGATTTCGACGACTAGTCAGTTCTCTTTTAAATATCTCTAAATTTGATATAGCTGTCATGCAACAAATGTCGACTTTTTAGCTGCCGGTTATACAATCGAAAAACACCCCTTAGCCTCGTAGCCGGATACGCCCGCTGAGCGGATGTAATTCTCATTACAGGAGAACCCATGGAGTTAGAAAGAAGGAGATAAAACTCCTATGGATGAAACACTTGAAAATGTCATAATGCTTTGAGAATTATATCTAGATGTCGCTAGTGTTAGTAAAGTAGCTGTTATTGTTAGTTGACACAACATAAATGCATGGTATTTAGTATATGTATTTTTGATTATTTTTAAATAAAATGTTCCCTTATTATAAGTATAATTAACCAGTATTTTTTTATAGTTGTAGGATAGAATACAGAAAATAAATTGAGGTAAAAATAAATTGAAAAATAAAATAATTTTGAATAATTAGGAATATTTTTTATTGCTACAATTCAACTTTGCATTGCGTTAATCATTTATTTTTACAAAATTGGCAGTTGAAATAAATATCTTAGGCCTTTTACCATAGAAAAGCATCCAATGCAGGGCTACTTATCTTATCCTAGCGTCAGCAGAACCTGAATGATTGTCTCAAACGATATTGGTGTTTTCTTAATTTGAGGTTTTAACTCCTTACTTTTACCTCCATGAGAGAACCTGAGCACACCTTCGCTCGGCATGTGCGTTACGTTGTCTTTATTAGCTTATGCTAAGAAATATAGTGCCGCCATCTATGCGGATGCATGCAAGTCTGTTCCGCATTTATCGCGGACACACGCGGATGCGCTATGCTCACCGAGCACACGTATTATCTCTCCCTCCCACCACCACCAAAAAAAAAGCATATAACCATGCTGTAATCCGCTACACGGGTTTATTAGCTCAAGCTAAGAATACATGCTTAAAAGTTAAGCCTGGTACATTGTTAGAACCTGGGATATGATTAAATTAATGAAATTCTTAAAATTGGAGCAACGATCGTTAATAACTCATATAGATCCAGACGATCTGTAACCTACTTATTGATAAAGAATAGAGGTTGGAAAAGTGCTATTAGTTTTTTGAAAGTGACAGTCTTCAAGATTGTATAGAAACAAAAATACCAAATACCGTTTTTTTAAGATTCAATCACACAAGGAATTTTAACTATCGGTGCTAACCTACTCACAAAGGAATGGCTATTTAATTAAATTTCCAAAGTAACTTTATCCAAACTTGATTTTTATTATTACAAAAATGTATCTTATACCAATAAGTGTGAATAAGCTAATCATATTCTAAGAAAGTTTTTCTCTTAATCAATTGTTTTCTCATCATCTTAAGTTACGTATCTTTCTGTTCTTAAATTAAATTTCTGGGAAATGAAACATAAATATTTGTCTCTTTAAATCACACTTTTTTTACAACAGACTTCAGCTGGATCAATCTAGTGTGAAAATTACATTTCCCAACCTCTTGACGAATATTAAATTAATATAAAAAAATTCAGAAGAGAGAAAACTTCAGAGTTTTGTTGGTGTCTAGAGGAGAGAACAATAGTGCTGAAATCTAAAACCGATTTTTCCTTTCATATGCAGATTCTTCCTTAAACTTCCTATTCAGCCTACTAAAAGGTTTTTTATATCTATTCAAAAGGTTGAGACAAGTTTTTATGAAGACACTCGAGATATTAAAAATTTATCGGTAGTTAACTCATGAGTAAAAAATTCTAATATATAATTTCTCTGAAATATTCCTTTAGAAAAAAATTTATGATATTATTTTAAGCAGAAACAAAAAATATGCATGCCTTACTTCGACGAAACATTTCATTAAAAATTTTAGAAATTTTATAAGTAAAAAAAATGTAGCATTCTGAGAATTCAAATCAAAATTGAAAATTAAAAAAATGAAGGGTTTCAGGGACCCAAGTAACTGAATCCGCAAATGTTTTCGTCAAATTTATGACAAGTATAAACAATGTTTCTTTCAGGAAAACTTCCGAGGAACCCGGCACCCCCAGAGACATTTTATGTTAACCTAGTTTCTATTTTCTGACACAGATTTTAAATATATTTATAGAGGGAAAATAGAAAACGTGTCCCTAAAATGTCATTCGTCCCCCACCCCCCGGCCAAAAATCCTGAAAGAAACATTGAATATAAACACTGAGTACATCACAAGTATGACACAAATTATAAAAACATATATTTGGATTACTACAAAAAATACTTTTTATATACTTAGGACCGTAAAAGCAAGGGATACAAAAGCAAAAAAAATTGAATTTGTGACAAATGAGCCCAAAGTTAAGCATCAATAGTAATTGAAAGAAAAGTCTTACATTTTTTTCATTTTGAATAATGATTCCTATATTTCTCTCCTATATTGCGTAAATAGCTATACAATTTGAAAAAATATATGCACTTTATAACTAATTTTAGTGGTCATTTGGCATTTATACATTTTGGCTGCCAAACAAATAATGAAGGGATTGAAAACAGTAGATAAAATTGAGGCAAGCATCATGTTTTATTGTACAAAAATGTGAATTAAATTTTTTGACATTCTAATCAAAAATTTATGTAAATAATAATGTTTCGACATCGTCTGTGCATTAGACATCAGGCGATTCGTCGACTGTCATGCTTTTTTCAATTGATGTGCATGGTTGAGCATTATCGTTCCTTCTTCCACCTACAGAATCAAAATAAGGAAAACTCTGTGATAAATTTAAAAACAAGATTAGACAACTATGATAATAAAGACTCTGTGACAAATTGAAAAAACAAGGTAACAAGATTAGATAACGGTGATAATGAAGACTCTGTGATAGATTAGAAGCACAAACTACAAGTTGGGGTTTTCAAACTTTGGTTATGTAAATTTGTGTTTTTCTGTCCCAGACAAAAGTTCGGGTAGACCAATTAAGTTTCTGCCAGCCGACTTGGACTTCATATGAAGTGTGAAAACGATTGGTCGGTTCCAATTTAATAACTTTGCTTAAAAGGGAAGTCCCTCTCAAGTTTCGAAATATAATTGAAAATAACCTCTATTTATGCTTGAGTCACGTTAATATAACAGTTATGCTTGCAATTATGATTATGTTCTCGTAGCATCTTAAATCCGTGAACTTCTTTTTTATTCCAGGTTAAATGTATTTACTTACATTTCTAAATTGCTTTGCTTCCTGTTGTTTATAAATCTCTAGTCACCGAACACTGTTCCACGCAATCTGATGTACATGTAAAATGGTATTTATAGGCCAATCGCCTACTGGAACACTCTCATTAATTTGTATGTTTACTGTAATATTTCCTAGGAGTAATAACTACTGTCATTGCCTTTAGAGTTGCAGTCCTCATCTTGATTCGAGTAGTCTCTATCACTAGACAATGTAATATCATTTATCAAAAAGGCAGGAGTACCATCGATAGACTGATTTCATGCCAAATCTAGGAACCCTTTCAGGGAGGGGGAAGGGATGACCTATGACAGTGAGTTCTGGGGGTGGGGGGTTCAAATGAGAAATGGTGTTTAAATGGCTAGTTTGACAATGCGTGAAGGAGGATCGAAAATTAGGCACAGTAGACTTTGCCGTAATAATAATAACTACTATAAAGATAAAAGAAAAAATGTTTCTAGGAATATTTACAAGTAATTTACTATAAAATAATTACTTGCCATAAAGGTTGCTGTTAGAATTTCATTCATGAGTATTATTCTTTAACAAAAATAAAACTGAACTTTTTGCAAAATATTGACGATAAAAAAACAAGTGAATAAATACCAATTGACCTGTAGCTTAAAAAACATGAACACGTTAAAAGCACAAAGCCACAGTAAATATGAATCACACTGCCACGCTGTCAAAGTAAAGCTTCCCGGTCGCTTCGCAGAAAATAAGTATACATGATCTCGGATCCTTTGTACTCCAAATAAAAGCCAAATATAAGAAGTGGGTAATTGATTAACCAATATATGTCAGCACTCGGCGAGAAACCCTTTATGTCTCTTTTCCCCATTACAGAGGATATTTCTCTGCCTTCCCATTAACCCCATTTTTTTATTTGTCACTTGTATGGCATGGCTTCTAAAATTCTCTAACTAAACAACGCCTATTATGTTTGCTAAAATATTTTACTCGATTAGATCAGGAAATACGCCATTTCCTGCATAAAATAGGCAACCATCGTTCTGAATATTTCACCGAAGGGAAAAATTTTATAAAAATCCTAAATTTCGTTCTAATAACATAAATTACAATACTTTTGTGTGCTACTTGTTTATATAATGTATTTACATATAAAATTTATAAAGATATTTGCATTTGTTTGAGTTTTCGTAACACCTGATATCTGATTCACATAAACTCACTATCTATCTTACTACTCAAAGAGAGAGAGGGGGACAGGAATATTGTTGCGATGTATCTCCTCTGAAATCGTGGTGTACTCTCAGAATACAAGAATGAGGCCAAATTTCTGAATAACTAACACGTTTATTTATATGCACAGTATACAGCAAATAGCTCGATAACTATCTCGCAATATCACTAAACAACTGTTAGGCACAATAAAATAGCAATTAAATAAATCACTAATTTTCCAAAACAGCCGATACTACATTCAACACACTGCCGTATCTCACAATTCAATGCAGCTCGCATCACGTTAACTGCTGTCGTAATTGAGTGACGACTCCTTTTATATACTCTCTGGAAAAACTTTATTAGAAGGCTGGTATCTCCAAAAATATTCGTAATTTCGAAAAAGTTCTAGTACCTTCGACAAATCGTCCAGAAATAGAGAAATTGGCGATAAATCGCCAAATCTGGCAATACTATCCTGAAAGTCTGCATATGGCAACCTTGCATTCACGTAATAGGAATGGTTGCCCGTACAGTTGTTTTACCCTTCTGGGTACTCAAAGAGATTCTGTGGAGGCATTTTGCATGTTTGTAACAATATCTTTCTGAAATAGTCAGAAATGTGTTCAGGGGGGAGGGGGTAGTCTTCAAACGTGCAGACGGTTTCGACAAAATATGAGATTAGAAAATTATCGTGAAAACGATGTTTTTTTTTCAACAATAATATATGGAGACCTAAAAGCTCTTTGTTTCAAAACAAAATATGCAAAGAGTATTAACCACATATGCAAAGAGTATTTATTTATAGGAATGTATTTCTTCAAAGTTCTTCATACACCTGTTTGAAAATGAGCTTTATTATTTTATCCCTAACACAAACATATGAGTAAAAGAAATGGAGCAAGGAAAAGAAAATTCATTTGTTACAAGAAGAATTCTTTTTGCAGCTCATATCACCCCTGGGTATTATTACGAACGCAACTCAATGGAGCTCATTATAATGGGATTTGAAAATCGTTGCTCTCAAATTGAAAGTAGCGAGAAATATATCATGGAGCGAAATCACAGATAATCTTTGAAGTGGTGTTTTTATCGCTTTTTTAATGATACGTTTGAAGGATAACTGCAGTAAAAAGATAGTTGGATTTCCAGTGAGTAACCGCAAAGATTAAAAACTTGGTTCGAAATATAAGTTAATATTTTTCATAGGCGGGAAAACACAGCGAATAATCAATTAAATGGTATTAATACAGGATTCCTGGGAGAGTTCTTAAACACTCAATACTTTATCAGGGAATAATCTAACTATAGTAGTGCATCTACCTATTCGAAAAAATTTGGGATTACAGAGACCTAGCGGATAATTTAAAAAGTTACTTTAACTCGGCAACAAAAGGAGATAGTCACAATAATGTCTATTGCAAAGTTGTAGGGCTTTGTTTAATGATAAGGAATAGGTGTCCTGTTCGTACGAAACGTGTAAATGGAAAGCAAGAAATATCTGTCAAAAATGCGTAATATAAGGACTTGAAACATGATGATACCTGCAATAATTCTAAAAGTACTCGATTTTTATTTACTCGATACTATTTTACTCGATTTAGAATGTGCATTGCCGCTAACGAAGGACATTTTGAAAAAGCAATGCGGTAGATTGTTCTGTATCTAAGTGAAATTTCTTTTAGCATTCCTGAATGCAACAGCAATTCGCCAATAACTATATTAATTATGTAGTTATTAACTGCATATGTAATTGTATATATATATATATATATATATATATATATATATATATATATATATATATATACAGGGTGTCCTAAAAACATTGACCTCGGCTTTTATTCCTTAAATATTGATCTTAGATATATATAATAAATTACAAAGTTGCGTAAAAAAAGGTACAGAATTTTATGAAATCCATTAAAATTTTCATGGGAATTAAATTTTTATACGGCTCCCATACAAAAACATTTCCAATGAGTAAAATGTGCCCCATGCACTAATAAGTTGATGTACGAAATTTCAGCATTTTATCATAAAAAGTCCTAGAGATATGAAAAGACAAAAATGCTGACTTAAACCACTTTTCGATGCTTGGACATGGGTTCTCAGATGGGAAAAATCATGTCGGCAGATCGCTTTTCAGGGGTCATATGCAAATTATGGAAGAAAACAATGATTTCATAAATAAATAATAATTTTGTTATTGATTGGTACAAAAATATCTACACTGTGTAGAAATAATAACTTTACACAAAGATTACAAAACTTCTTCAAAATGTTTTCCATCCATGCCAAAGATCCATTAAAGATGAGAGGCAGATATTTTTTGCCTATGATGCATTTCTGCGTTGCGTCATTTGCACTTTTGCTGTATACATTTGTAATTAATCCCTCACCATAATTTGTGATTAATTTCTCACCAACTTTGCTTAAGCATACCTCTGGGACTTTTTATGATAAAATGATAAAATTTTGTACATCACCTTATTAGTGTATGGGGCACATTTTACTCATTGGAAATGTTTTTGTACGGGAACCGTATAAAAATTTAAATTTTGTATTTCTTCAAATTTAATCTCCTGAAAATTTTTATCGATTTCATAAAATTCTGTACCTTTTTTTACTCAACTTTGTGATTTATTATATATGTCTAAGATCAATATTTAAGGAATAAAAGCCGGGGTCAATGTTTTTGGGACACCTGTATATACAAGGTAGTATCAAAAAGTTTGGAGACTGCGCTCATATCTCCAACCCTGATTGGAGGAGAGGGGAACTATTTTACCGTGGCGTAGAGGCACATGTGACGCTAGATTTGAAAGGAAGAAGCAGGTGTTTTTCCAAACAATGCATGTCAGTGAACTTTCGCGTTCGTCGAAAACGGAAATGGCGTTTGAAAAACAACGCGCGAATATCAAATTCCACCCGCTTTTGAGGAAATCGCCGACAAAAACATTGCAGAATGACACCTGCTTTATCCTTTTCACATCTCGAATCACAGGCGCCTCTACGCGACGGTAAAATAGTTCCCCTCTCCTCCAATCAGGGTTGGAGATATCAGCAAAGTCTCCGAACTTTTTTATCCTACATTATATATATATATATATATATATATATATATATATAATTATTAGTTATATAACTACATAGTCACTAATTAAGTGATTTCCTACTAATTAAACAGCGTTCTACAACTTAGTGATTGGCTTAATTCGTAAATCTCGTTTTGTTGCCCAGATTGATATTATCACTTTTTCAGTTCTCAGCTAAAAGCTCTGCAATCCCCTTTATTCAGTTATGAATGGTTACTCAGCTATCAATAGGCCTAATGTGTGCACTTATGGGCCTTTCCTTGCAAAATTATTGGGGTGGACTTTTCTAGTAAACCTGTATATCCAAGGACATGGGTTTATTTTCAAAATATTGATCTCTCTATATTAAAAACAAAGCTACTGACCAAATCATTTTAAAATAGAGAGATTTTCTGTCAAAGCTAGAGCCAGACCTATGGCATCAACTGATATGAAATTTGGCATTATTATTTAAATTACATTACCACGTGTCGCGTTCTATTTGGGTTACAATCGAACAAAAATAACGTTGTTACTATTTTTAAAAAACTAATACTTGAATTATTGGTTTAAACAACGGAACCGCGAATTTCGGTCACTGTATTAAGAATAAACGGCAAGCGTATAGCTCGAGAAGCAAAAGAGCTCACAAAGCAAACTCGCCTCCGACTCAGGCGCATATTTACTTTTCTTGCTGTCACTGTAGTTATCGACTTTTCCGGAAAAAAAGCGCTCTAAATGCGAACTTGGTCCTCGGAAGCTGGTATCTGCAATACGAACACGATTCTTAGTTCTTGAAACGATCCTATGCGCGGGTTCTGCAGATTTTTGAATAATTTCATTTGTCTGCGCATCAATAAATAGTGCAAGAAAATTACCAGAAATAGTAATTCAGTTTCAGACAAACCTGCAAATATGTAGCGAACATTTTATACAAAAGCTTCTGTTCCTTAAATTTTTATGCATTGTGCTTTGAATAAGTTTACTTTTTTTATCTAACACTAGCTCATGAGAGAGAAAGTGATGAAGTAAAAAACTCACTGCCTTCTAGAGGAATTCATTACACAACTCATACCACCCATGGGTGTCATTACAAACGTAACTCAATGAAGCACATTAGAACGGGATTTGAAATTCCTTTCTTTCGAAGTAGATGTAGCGAGGATTCATGAAAAACAAACACGGAATATCTTTGAAGTTGTGTTTTTATATCTATACTCCACGTTACTTTTGAAGGTATTAAACTTGAAGTAAGTTATCAAGAGATTTATAAAGAGTCGCTCGATGGATTGAAACGACATAGTGAATAGAATCTTAAATTTAAATAAAAATTTTGCACCTACTGTCCTTGCGGGGATCAGCTACTTTGATCTGACAAGAGCGTAAAAAGTTCGAATCAGATCCATTTATACGCTTATCTGCAATGGGAGAGGAATCATAACATGGACACGCCATCTAGACTGTGTAAATAATAAATATCAGCAAGCTTATTCCGATGCTAGACAACACGATATAATTTTATTTAAATGAAGTTTTGAAAAATATCGTCTGCTCAATGTTATTTCTATTGGAGGGGAAACTTTGCTTTTTACTGACATCTCGGCAAACTCTGAAACTAGAAACATGAGAAACGAACGTAGTATATTATCCACCAATAAAGTTAAAAACAAACTTTATATTTAAAAAAGCAATCAGTACAAACCTGTAAATAATTGAAATGATACTTTTAACAAACGAAGCGAAGTCCTCTCCCATTATTCCTAACGAATCAAAATCAAAATTTACTAGAATTTTGTGATTTTGTTGTAGATGAGCGGATGAGATTTTGCATACATACATGAATTTGTACGCAAATTTGCAGAATTCAGTTTTAATTAGTAAAAACGAACTGTAACCAGGCGAAGCGCCCATTTTAAACTGCAGATGCTCACTACGCTTTACATGTAACAAGTAGACAACAACTCTTAAACAGCTAATCCAACTTTGCGCACTTGCATGCATTGTGATTCAAACGTGCTCCCGTAGAATAGAATAAATGTGTTACTTTGATTTCATTGTTTTCCTGTATATTAATTTGCTTAATTTAATATTAAAATCCCAAAACTGTATGTGCTATTTTATATTAGGATTCTAAAATATTGAAATTAATCTTTGGTTAATCCAGAGAATAACCCAACACGCTTTCAGCTCACTCGCCAAGTGTTACGATTGCGAGCAGTATATGTTGTAATCTTATGTAAAATACGTTTTATGTTGTAATCTGGTAACCTTTCGTTCCAAAAACGGGAGAATGCGCCAACTTGGCGTGATTTGTACTTAGAAAAAATACGTGTGTGGGGGGGGGGGGGAGCTATTATCCGGATTTACATAATATTTTATGCTTATAATTTCATAATTATTTGTCAAATAAAATTTTAATCTAAAATATTTCACAGCTCCCATACTTCATATGCGTGAGTCCATTCCCAATACCGGCTATTTTTAGTTTATATATAACTGAACTTAGTGGAATAATAAATTATTTCACTCAAAGCACCCCCCCCCCCCCCAAAAAAAAACCGTGGCCCAGATATGAACCATCTCAAATTTAGTGCTTTAGTAACTGAAATACATACCATCAAAACTTAATAAATTATCATAATTGTTTATTAAGGGTAAAAATCTTGGCATATTATTGTTCTGATTTTTTTTTTCTTTGAAGCAACTATGCCTCAGGATGTACTTATAATAGATAGAACTCAAATGATGATTTATTTGGATTCAAAAACACATTCCAATGGTGTTGGGGATTCACTATGGATTTCTACTTCCGGTTCAGAAAGCACGTTGTGACATAATTAGAGTTGCAAAAATTTTGAAAAACGGGAATAAACCTGAGAATTTCGGAAGCATTGGAAACTTTGATGGAGAAAAAACTAATTTACACATTTCTTATATACTCTAGCGTCTAGCTAATCCTGCACGTTTCGCAGTTCAAACCTTAATAATGAATAGTCGTTTAGATAAATTCACTAAATTCTTGAATTAGTTTAAAGGTGAAATCTATTTAAAAACATTTTTTAAAAATTTGAAATTACAAAAGTTTTGATGAAAATGTGCAAATTTTATTAAACACAATTTTTTTTAAATATTATTGGGACTAATATTGATTTCTTAATATCGCTCAATATTACATGACCATGAATGAATTAATCCCCTTTTAATAAGTATTTCTATAGTGTTTTGACTTTTAAAATATTTATACGTTTCATTTTAAATGGCTATGTCTCAAAATTGGCTACAGGACTTAGATGTTAATTGATGTGGGCTCAGCATCAAATTCTGGTAAAGATAAGGGGATTTACTAAGAACTTCCACTTCCGGGTCAAAATTTTATTTAAAATGTCAATTTCTCCGGATTGTAAATAGAACTTAGAAAATGACTGATAGGAATTCAGCGTCAAATTCTGGAGGGAATAGAGAGATTCATTAAGGAATTTTCCCTTCAATTTTGAAGATGCCACTTCTTTTTCAAACACATATTTATTGCAATATGCTATAGATTAAATGATAACCGATATGGAACTTCTAGATATGAAATCAGCATAAAATTGCGACTGTGACTAGGGTTTCACTAAGGATTTACACTTCAAGTTCTTTTCCCATTCCCGGTTCTAATTTTTTTAAAAACATCTAATTCTTGGGATTGGCTGTAGATAAAGCCTGTGTGCCCTGACAGCAAAGATCGTCATATGTGTGACAGTGACGTTGTAGTCAAGTGATATCTGGATCATAATGTGACATCATATTTGTGACTTCTATGCGACGTTACGTATTAGTAACTTTGTAACTTCACTGTGACTACATTCTGCGGCGTTTCCACAATTTAATTAACACGTAACAATGTGACGACATTGCAATGGCAATTACAATGTGACATCACAAACAAGTTAATATGCGACGTCACAAACGACCGTGAAAATGACCAAAATGACTTTGCTGTGACCTCAATATGACATTGCCGAGACGTACTGCTACGTTCTGTGGCATCCCAAAGTCACAGTGTAACGTAAATCTTACGTCACTGTGAAAAAAAATGTTGTTAGGGTGACGACTGTATTCATTATGCAATTCTATAGGGAGTAGGGAAGTTCACTAAGTATTTTCATTTCCGATTTTGCAGACTTCACTTCTGGTTTGGGAGACGTCACTTCTGGTTTTCGGAAAATTCATATGACTGTATGAAATACGTATTCAAAATAGAATTAAAATTCTTAATATTAAAATCGAAACTGAAGTGTACACACCATTCCCCACCATATTTAGGCTTCCTCATATTTTTTTTTGTTTGAAATCCAGAATTCCTGAGTAGTTTTCATTATAATACAGTGTGTTTTTTGTTCAGGAAAAGAAAATTATATCCAGAAGTTGCGAAATATAAGTCTTTTACTGCAGAAAAAACTTCCTTACTTTAAAAACTGTGAAAAGATATTTGCAGCACAGTTTTTCCTTTCAAATATTCTTTCACTTTTTCCCCATCATCGATTGCATTTCGAAGTAATGATTATAGGAGCACCCTGGGAAAATAACATCAATAAATTTAACCGTAATGGACGGATTTTACATTTTTTTGAAACAAGACTTTTTGTCATTGCGTTTGTCATCATCGGAGATAAAATGTTTAAACTATATTTTTTTCGTAATGCAAAGTATACATTAAAAGATTCATTCGATTAACGTTCGTTTTTATGCTCATTTTTTGCAATGCATTTTTTAAGAATGCCCATTTGAAAACATGCACTCAGAAATATAAAATTAAACAGTTGCCAAACTACGACAATATTTTTGAAACAATATAAAATACGACACAATAATTAATCTATGAAATATCACAGTGCAAGAGGTTCATTCGTATTATCCAGTCATAGCCACCTTTATCTAAAATGCCCGTTCATTTTCCTCTTTACTATTGTTAAAAAGTGAAAACCAGGATACACCTACAAAAGATGTTATGTATCGCCATCTAGCGGTAACAGCTGGAACAAGACGAATTTTTTAAAGACTGTACACGATGTGAATTTGATATCTTGATAGATGCATTGATAGATATAAATTCCAGCTTCGCTCAGGGTTATTGTAAAATTAAATCTGACTTGAATTTGCATACAATAAGATGTAAACAAACATAAAAAAATTCTTTATAGATATAAATATGAAATTTTTAATAAAAACATATGAAATTTTTAAATTTATAGTGCTATATACAAATATATAGCACTATAAATTTATTAGCACTATATATTTATAGTACACTATATATTTATATTATTTATATAGCACTATATATGTAGCACTACATATTTATAGTAATACTATATACAAAGTATATACTGTGAGGCCAGAATATGTCCTCACATGAGACATTTTTATTTCAATATTTATGGTGCATAGAACGGCTAACAAAGGTTTTAGTCTAGCTGGCGCCGGAGTTTACAACAACGTGAACTTTTAGGTCAAATACAATAAATTTGGGTGTCCCAGGCCAAAGGGGCTGAGAGGGGCCTTGATAAATGTCAAGTGATGCCATTGGGTTCAGAAGAACCAATGAGCGCCAAGGAGAAAAAGGGCGGAGCTACCCCCCGCCGAAGGAACCACAAGTCACTTTGATATGAAATGTTGCAGAAGTAAGTCTGACACGAAATATGTGGTTGCAAGAAGTTTCATAGGAAGTGTTGTTGAAAGGAGTTTGACAAAAGGAGCGAAGCGAACATTACCTAGCAGAGATGACTTAGGAGTTGCATTTATAGTATGCAGATATAAAGTATCAGTCGAAGTGAGATATACGAGGAGGAGCCACACACCGCAGAGTTATGGCAGTATAAGACTGATGCAAGCGAGATGATGAGCCCAAGTCTAAACTGGAAGGTATGTGCTCTGATGTTACCGGTCCTAAACACCTTCGTAAAATTAATATTTCTGGTCGTATCTCCCCTAGCTAAAATAGTTAAATGAAAATTGATAATAAATGAGAAATGATATAAATGATAAATTGTTGTTGATGATAAATTGATGCGGTTAATAAATTATATTGTTTAAGTTTTAAATAGTATAATCTTTTAATATTAATTAATAATTCTTTTCAGGA
This sequence comes from Amaurobius ferox, assembly GCA_951213105.1. Lineage (NCBI taxonomy): Eukaryota > Metazoa > Arthropoda > Arachnida > Araneae > Amaurobiidae > Amaurobius > Amaurobius ferox. Next base: position 123,757,923 of record OX578148.1, read on the forward strand.
CTTACACAAACGGTAAAAATAATTGGAGGGTTAATTGCGGCACAACAACGAGCAATGTACGTTTAAATGATAATTCCACTTCATGAGATCAACGGCCATGTTTTTAATGATTAGTAAACAATTAATAATAATATAATCCTTAAAAACTTAATCATTTCAATTCCACGTCCCACATATACACAACCACTATTTCACATGTTTGATTGTGTCAACTAGCAGTATTGGTTCTTTTTTTACTAAATGCAAATAATAGAGTTTAATAGTTTGATTTCTGCCGAAATTATACAAGTATACAAACTTTCTTTGAAAAGTCAGCAACTTCTTAATTATTAAGAACAAGATAGATTTAAAATGTTCACACTTCAATCTAGGTATGTTGACAGTTTAATTTGTGCCTAAATTATATACGTATACAAACTTTTTCTGAAAAATCTCTGCTTAAATCCATTGTTCCCGACAATTGACTTCAGAGGGAAATTCGAAAAGACTTATACAGTCTTTCATGCTATTTGATGTACAAGAGGGCACTACGCAATAAACCATAGTAAAAGCAAGATATTACAATTTAAAAATACAAGAACATCAAAGTCAAAAAATTTGTAAACACAATCAAAATCAAATAAATATAACGAATCCTCCAAGGTAAAACACGTACTCAAATGGAAAAACAACAATGTTGTTTTTTATGATAACTAGCACCACCTAGGGGTTATTTTTGAAATAGAATGTTGCCTATTTTCGCAGAGGAAAGAACGGGCATTTTAGATAAAGATGGCTATGATCCAATAAATCATAGAGAATTTTTTTAACAAATGTTTCGCTTTCTTTAACTTCAATGAAACAATATAGATAAATTTGTGTGTTCCTGAAAATGTTCAAATTCAAGATTTTAATGGAGAACAAAGTCCACATGAATATATATCGAATATATTTACAAATATGTTCGTCTGTGTGTGCGTGTGTGTGTATGTGTGCGAATACGTTAATATGCGTGTTTATATAAATTTCGTTAAAAATACCTAAACTAGATTCAATGTATATTGCCTATTCCTAAGGGAAAACGACATTTACAGCGATCGTTATCATTTGAAGAAACGAATCAGTGGATCTTAGAGGGACATGCGTTGACCTCGGCGACAAAATTAGCTAAAAATATCGCAAGCATTGGAAGATCTGCCGAGTTTGGGGAAACTTCACAAAATGTATAGTTTAACTAACAATTTCAAGAGTTATGTAGTTTTTTCAAGTTCTTTACCTACAGAGGTTATAAAACTTGCCATCGGTCACTTAGAAGGAGTTTGTATGATACTAGTCAAAGTGAATTGGGAATAATACTTCAGTGTTTTGTGAATAAAATCGTCTGTTTCGTGTATGAGTTTCAAAATAAAATATGGCATCCATATTTTTTTCCAGTGTCAAAATCGTGATTTTAAAAATTCTTTTTAATTTATATTTAGTGCTGCATCTATCCTAAAACTGCATCCGTCTTAAAACGGGGCTTTTTACGGACTGTTTTCTGTGAATGACAGTTCAAAACGTATCAAATAGCTAGATTTATTTGTGACTGACTGATTTACTTGTGACTGTTTTTGTGTCTAACAATTGTTTTATGGCCGTATCAATTAGCTACATTTACTAACTGTATACTGTTGCCGCCTACTGGTACTTTTAATAAATTCTTAGTTATGCAGAAATTCGAATTCATTCTTGTAACCTGAGAATGCACCCACTATTCTAGAATATACGTGGTAACAGTATGTTTATATGTGTGTTCATGTGCATTATGTGAGGTACGGGCACAATAACTCAAGAACTAATGCACACATAAAGCAGTGGAATTTTATGTGGGGATACATCATGTAAAAATCTGGAACTAGGTAGAATATTTGTATTTGAAGGATTTCAATTTGAATAATTAACAATCTAATATTTTTATAGCATTATTTACTATTAAAAACAATAATAATTGCCGTAACAATACTAACGATATAGTATCTGCAGAAAAATTATAGTTTCAACGGTCCCATGAATATACTTGGTACTAAAATAGTATATTATTGACAAAATCAACAGACTTGCATCAATTTATTGACATAATAGACTTATCAATGACTTGAAAATTAATTTAAGGTATTTTTACACAAATACTTTAATGAAAAACTGGCAAACTAATCTTATAAAATGATACAATTTTTTTGTATTCTGTTACTGGTTTCAAAATATCGAGTAAAACCTGACGTGCCAGATATATATATTTTTATTTTTTTAAAAATCGTATGCAAAGGGAAAGACCCGCCTCTTATGGTATGTCGCAAATTTAATTATATAATTTTTTTGGCATTTAAACGTTTTCTGCATCCCTTAACAAGAACCAATCAAATTCCTCTTCAAATTGTTTCTGTGTGTTGTATTCAATATTTGCGCAAAATTATTACAAAAAAGAAAGATCAATGAGAAAGATAATGCATTGATTATGAAACACTTTCCAACTAAAATGCATTTTTATTTAAACATCTCTAAAATGCGATACATTCAGCAATGACATATTTTTAATTATCACAGTACTACAATAATTTATTATATTCGAAAACTTAAAACTTCGTCTAAAAAATGAACTTTATTCAAATGACGTCATCGAAATATAAATTGTATGGCTCTCTATGTAAAAGCAGTGAATATTTCATTCATACATTTTTATTCCAGACTCCAGAGTTAAACAATTTTGAGTGAAAACAATTCAGCAATTCTTATACAACTCATATTACAATCACTTGTTTATATTCTGCATCCATTAAAATTTGGCTTCGTTGTAGAAATAATCAAAGTTTCATGATCATTTAAACTCAAAAATATTGTAATTGCGTTGGCACTGAATATACCTGCACAAAAAATACGCAGAAATAAAACAGTTTTAGGACGGATGCAACACTAAATATAAATTTTTAAAATCACGATTTTGACACTGGGAAAAAATATGGATGCCATATTTTATTTTGAAGTAGGTCACGTGATCTCATCATATTATATGGGTATAATTAATATTTCAATTTTTATTTAAAAACTACCGAACATATTTTGCTGAAATTGTTTCATGCATTTTATGGGATAATTTGAATCTTTCCTAAAAAAATTTCGAAGTAATTCGTGAATTTTAACTTCGCTTAAAAATGTTTGAAAAATTAGGTCCCCTAGGGTTCAGTGTATTTCATTTTTTCAATACGAGTTCAATCCAAATCTAATTGGGTGATATTATTCATTTACATTCTCATATGTCCCATGGATCATCTCAACAACATAATTTCATTTTGATAAAGTCATTTTTACGGCAGTTATCGTGCTAACGGACGGACGGACAAACAGACAGACAGACAGAATGAACAAAGTCATAAACAATTTTCACCTATGTTGTAAAGTGTTAAAAGATGTACAGTTTGACTACTCATTTACAATTGGTTCATATGCATATGGTGAAAAGTGCTTAAATTGAAAGTGAAAGGCAATTTAACGCTAAATTTAACCGTACTTTGGTCTGGCAAGTTGCAGAAATTTTTGGTGAATATCTGAAATATGGAGCTCAAATTAACCGCACTTTCATTGCTACTGATGGGCGACAAAGCTACCCACCCTGATTCTATAGGAATCTAGCATGTGTTGTTATTGATATTGAATGTTTGTGAGATAAAATGGAAAAAATATTAAAAAAATAAATGAACTCACTACTGTCAAATAAATGAATGCTTTATAATTACTTTCCATCAGAAATGAATGGGCACGACACCATTGTATCAAAAGTTAAATGGAATAAAGGCATAAAATGTGTAAATATTAAAAAATTATGCTTGACCCTTAGTCAGCAATTAAATTCAAATAGAGAAATAAGGCCAAGTATAGTGGATTGCCTGTAAATATGTCACTTACCTCTGACATCTAAAAAATAAGAAGCAATACAGTACTCACTGTTTTTAAAAGATGTACCTAAAATAGGGGGTATCACATATCTTTATTTCACACATAAAATATTAGTATTTTGCAATTAAAACAAACTCTCCTCCTTCTCTATATAGTGTAAATAATTCTTATTATGTGGCATTTAATTCTTCATTACAATTCAATCTTACCATGATTACATAGCCCATGTCAACTTGCTTTCAATTCCAAAGAACTCATTATTTAAATACTTATGCATGTAACAATGCCTCCTTGGGCTTAATTCAACATCAACCATAAATTATATATTTAGCTATATTCATCACAGATGTCTAAAATGCCTCTCTTGGCTCAATACAAAATCGGCAAATACATTGTGTATCGTTAATATTACATATTTGTATTTTTAATCATTACCATTATTTTGTGTATCTTAAATGTTTATATTTCAATATAATCTATCATTTAAGAGACTTTTTCCAATTGTGAGTATGAATTTTTATCAACTGTCATTTCCAAACAATGGAAAAATTAATATGCATAAATTTAACGTAATCGGCGACATTGGTCTGCCCCATTCCAAATTTAGGTTACTTTTAGTACCACATATATAGCGCAGAGGCTAAAGTAATTTTTGCAAGGGGAGGGTTCAATTCCCCATTCAAAATAAGTTGCAAATTGCAATGTGCGGAATACTAATTATTTTGCCTTTCTTTATTTGGTCGGAATCCTTTTCCTTGATTGGTTATGATTCACGCATTTCATTTATCTATCCTTATGTTTTTTAACAATTAAATCTATTCATTATAAAATTTGTTACATATTATTTGTTATCACTCATTAGAAAATTTATCATAAGAGAGTATCCAGTAAATGCATAATTTGGAAGTGAGCAAAATGTGTAGCTTGTGAGGCTATATAAAATATAAGAAGTTTGACCACACTTCTGTATATAAAATTAATCTGCACCAGGCAGGTTAAATGGATCACTCCAATTCACCCAATTACTAAAATAATATCCCTTGAGTTATAAATCATAAAGCAATTTTATTTTTTTTTTACTATTCTTAATTTTTGTTATTATTTAATAACACCAATAAGTTAACCTTCTACGCTTTTTATCCATCTTCATAAACTTCTTATCTTTTTAATTACCCACATTTGCTTCCTCCATATTTTAATAGTGATAATAACTATACTTTTCGATTTATATGCAAATAAACAATCAGCACTCTTATATACATAATAAAGATTCAAATTATAATCATAATCAATAATTTCCATACATATATATATATATATATATATATATATATATATATATTTCTATATACGCTACTTAAACACAATGTCATTTTCTCTGTCTACCGGGAGTAGACTTTGAATTATTCAAGAAAATTGATTGAAAATTGATTTTATTCAAGAAAATCTTAAATATAATTCAAGATTTTCTTGAATAAAATCCCCCCAAAATAAGATTGTTAAATAATCAAGATTGGTATCACGCCTGCATACAATAGATAAAACCATGGACAAAACGTTTTTTTTTTTTTTTTAAACGAAAGGTCTTTTATTTAACATCCCAACAAACGTACAAAATATTATTAAAAACTGCCAGAGCGCTTTCGGACGTATATACACCCTTCATCAGTGGCTACATGAGTGGCAAAAGCATGGAATGTTTATATATAGAGAGACCATTTTAAAACAAATTTGCATAAAATGTAAATGAACTTGCTAAAATAATACAAGAAATATACACTGAAATAACAAAATAAGTTTAAACGCTTACGAATTTAAAAATATTACAAGAACAGAACTAATACAAATTTTAGAAAAACGTCAAGCATGATATTCCCCAGAATGACGTCACAAATAACTTTTAAGAGATTTGAATTGCATAGAGCAAGAATGAGTCGTCAAGTATAACTTAAAATTTTAACAGGATCAAAATTATAAATTGGTTCACGGTAAATGTAAATAAACAGGGATTCATAAAGAAGAATACTACGAGAGTTGTTACAACGAACCAAAAGGAAAGTTTTTTCAAAAACGAGAAGAAATTTATCATTAGCCACATATTGAGCAAGACCCGTAGAAAGTTCACCAGATTTGACATCGCGAGCATGTTCTGCTAAACGGATGCCAACAGTACGTTTTGTACTACCAATGTAACATTTATAGTCACCAGCAGGGGATAACAGGGAAACGACATATACCCCAGCAAAGCTTTTAAAGTCATCAAAATTTCCAACTTCGATCGAATACGATTCGAATACGGTTAAATAAATTAAATTTATTTAATCGTATTCGATCCGAAAGAAACTTACTTACCCAAACGGGGATCTAACCGCAGACGTTCTTCAGCCGACGCTCAATCGTTGAGTTACTGGGACATAATTGCAAGCTCTTATCATCTAAGTGAACTCGGTATTCTCCACTCTGAAGTCAGATTGACGTACAACTAAAAATCTGACTGACTTTTATCTCCGATTTTTACCTCAAGTTAACCTCATGCTGATAGTTTTATCTTCTAGATTAGCTTCTACAGGGTCGTTATTCTCTTGGTTTGAAATCGGCTGGCTCTCAATATTCCAGAGTCCAATGAATCCGTGCTAGAGTCACTTTCACATCACCCACATTTTAGCACAAACCTACAGAATTAATTTGTCCAGGCGCCATTCTAAAGAACGTTGCTTCCTCAACCTGAAATTGAACCGCGCATCTTCGTACTGACCAACCGATGCTCTACCGTTGAGCTACCTGAAACGGAATTGAAAACTCTTATAATCAAAGTGGGTTCTGCAGATTACGTGGGATTCAACGTTCTGATTAGCTCACTCAACTCAAGTTACGTGAATTTTTTCACGAACTTTCCACAGAAAATATATAAGTTGGTAATCGTTTGGTTGGAAGGAGTTAGCGTGATTCAAGTAAAAGTGAATCATGTGTCATAAAAATACAATCATTTACTTCGTAAACTAGTTCAGCATTTCTTTGCTGTTTATTATGTCTGAGAGATTTTTTGTGACATTGTAAGATAGCTGAAGAGTTAATAGCTATACTTTGTTCCTGCTGACCCAAATTCGTGCTTTATATAAAAGTATAGTTATCCAGAAATTCGCACTGATCTTTGTATCTTGCAAATACACCCACGACTCCTGTAGATATATCGGAATGGATATTGATTTCCATCGAGTAAATTATAAGAAAGATCTAATCTGTACATTTGTTATCTAACAAAATCCAAATTTACTTAACTGTGAAGAAAGCCATGTGTTGAGGCGTCACTTTTTTTTCAACTGAGAAAAGAGAAATGGTGCTATTTTATTTTCAAATACTACCCCATATCTTCTTTTGCCTATTATCGATGATATCGCAAAGAGATGATTACAAAAGCACCCTGGGAGAAACAACAACTATAAATTTTCCGTAATGGGCTTTTTTACATTTTTTTAAACAAACTTTTTCTCATCTTTTTCGTTTGTCAGCGTCAGAAGTCAGGTTTCAAAACTATTTATATTTTCTTGAGTGTAGGAAAGCTTTATTAGATTTAATCCTTTTTTATGCCTAATTTTTAATGCATCTTTTAACATATAAAAAATATGGTACAGACATCATATAGCGTTCCCTAATTATCTCAATAACATGTTATAATCAGAAACAAAATTCTTAAATATTGTACTTTGCATACATCAATGGCATCAATTTTTGTTGGCACCGGTTGCAGCACTATTATAAACTGGATATAGGTAGTAAACTAGTAGTGTAGGTAATAAACTAGGCGTAGGTAGTAAACTAAGTAACACTATTATAAATTAGTGTGATTAAAATTAAATCAACTTCTGTCCTATAACAGGACATCGCACAAAAGCATGAACTTGATCAACAAATTGTCTCTGACTCTACACTTTAATGGCTAGAAATAGCCGTCTGTCACTATCAAACAAGTTATTACTGTACAAAGCTTAAATCAGGCCCATTATGACTTACGGTTCCGCCATCTGGGGAACTGCCCCTGACTTCAATAGAAAGAGACTTCCGACCTTGCAAAATAAATCCCTACGTTGTATTGCCAATGCCTCACTATGTTAGAAATGAAGTACTGCGCAGAGATTTCAAAATTAAAACCCTCCTGGCTCTTATTCGCAAATTAGCACTTCATTTCCACCGTGATCTGCTGAAAGTAGGAAACGCTGTACTTTTAAATATTTGCAATTATGACTCCCGGCTTCCAAAGTTTAGGAAGCGACCACGCGCTCTCTTTGGACATAGCGGTGACAAATCGCTCAACCCTCGTAAGAGGAGGCGACTAGTACAGCTTCCTTCGCCTTCCGTGTTCCTACTCTCACCGTCATTCCTGTCTTGCTCATTCTAAACACCCTTGCATTTGAATAAAATTTTCAGTCGAACATCTTACACCCCCCCCCCCCTTCAGATTGTTTACAGCATCTGGCTGAACTCATCGCTCAAGGTTAGCGCAAATTTTAGCGCACTCCCACTTCAAAATACTCTCGGTATTCAAATTTTTTAAATACCAGTTCAGATAATTTAATAAATTCTATCTCTCTCAAACGACTCGGAAGTGAATAACACTAACGAGCACCTTTATTCTGTTTTTAATTCCTATATTTTCGCAAAATCACCTTTCCTTCAAGCTCTTCCATTTTCGGCTGGGGATTAAAGTCTAGATTTGCTCCCAGATAAGAAGCCCCATCAAAATTAAAATACCTTGATCCTCAAGCCTTTATATCGTCGTTGACAAACGGTTAATCACGGTTTTGAGATTAACCGTTATGAACCATGATTAACCGTTTTGAGATTAACCATTATTATTGCTCGTCAGCATGGGGCAGGCTATGATGTGATCCATGGAAACAAAACTCATTAAAACACTGTTTTTATATTATTATTGTAGAAATATTAACTTTGAACCTAGTAGCGATACGAAGCATTAACTTAGCCCCACAGAAGTTGCTTCATTGTAATCACGAGTGCTTAGAATTTTATTAATGGTGGACGAGGGTAAAATTATAACATTCCTATTTTGAAGAGTTTTATGCTCATTAATTATTTCATCTCCTTTCTTTAAAGATTAGACGATCCAAGTTCGATTCCCGTCTCTGCCCGAACTGTCGCATTGTTCACACGGAGTCACACTTTAAACATGTGGGCCGTAGCTCCTTCCAAGAGCTTGGAGGTAGGGGAAAGAGGGTACAGTCCCTGTGGATGCCTCACCCACTGGGTTTCGGTTCAAATTGGGTGGCACTTCCAGGCCGGCCAAACAGATACCTTACGCCTTCGGGTGGGTCGCACAGTCTGGGTCGAAGGAGAAGAAGAACACCATAGTTTATGGATAGTAGGGGAAGATCAGTTGAACCCGTTCTTGTTTTTATGCAATGCTGTGTTATAGAATATAATGCACTTACCTGTATTTCTAAGCACATTGAATTTCGTTAACTGTATACTGGATAAATATAATGCCCTACATCTTTACTGGGTTCGATGTAAAATGGAGTACTGGAAAAATTCTAAAATCCTTGCTTACAAAAGTTTTATGCTAATTAATATACAAATACACTTAATCATTAATTAATATCGCTACAGTTTAATCTATATTTCTAAATTTCATTATAACCTCTCTCTCATACGTACTAGCCCAAGAAGCTCAATTTAAGTTCTAAAATGTTCAAAAAACTCGCATATCCGCCACAGACTATCATTGACATTTTTATTCTCATTTTACTTTTCCGAAAGGAACTGTATAGTTTTTAGTGCTTTCGTTGTATCTCTTTATAGTTTTCATTTAGAAAAATAATCGAATAACCAATAATAATGCATAAATTATTTTATTCATAGATATTAGTTACTTTACGTACGAACAAGCGTTCAAATATTTTTATTATTTCTATCTTTATGGAAATTTGACAAAATAAGTAAAATACAAAAACCTGGTAAACTTTAGTCAGAAGTGAAGTGAAGAGACAACTCATGTGAATGGACATCTAATGATGTCTCCTGGCGAAGTCTCTTCATTTAGAACTCAGCAGAGAATACTAAATTTGTCTTTCGAATTTGGAATTTTCTCTTGAGATTTTCCTTTTCAGAGAAATTCTTTGGCGGTTTGTTATTTTTGTTTCTTACTGTGAGAAAAAGTGAAACGTTGAAGACATTTTAGAATTTAAGTAAATATCTTTTACTTTCGAAATAGATTAAGGCTTTCCACCAAAACCTGGTTTAACATTTCGCTAATTCAGTGTTTGAACCTAGTTGCTCCCTGTTGGATGAAGACATTCAACTGCCATGTAGGAACTAGAAGGGTTTTTTTTTTCAATAAAAAATGAAGCAAGACTTTCTTCGATCGATGTTTACAGCTCTCGTATTGAACCAAATTTTACTATTTTCTAACTTTATTGTACTTTATGTACAAGTAAGAATTTTTTTATCCGAGTGCCATAATTTAATGTGAATTTTAAACTGCTTCGAGTATTTAAGTTTACATGTAGTTTCCGAACTATATATATCAGGTATATTAAAAACTCGGTTCAAAAACCTGGAAACTTGTAATAAAATACATAAAGATCGATAGGCACAACCAGACATCAGATCCGTATAAATAATTTATTTACAGCTATGTATCTATGTTTATTTACAGCTATGTATCTATATTTTTTTACAGCTATGTACTGGAATTTAAGTTTACACGTAGCTCTCGAACTTCGAATATCCGGTATTAAAAGCTCTGTTGAAGAACCTAGAAACTTGTAATAAAATATGTAAAGATCAAAAGGCACAACCAGACATTAGATCAGTATAAATAAATTTATTTACATCTATATATCTGGATTTACATAACTTGTAAATCCAGAAAAAAATCCAGATTTAAAGAAATGCCTGATCATCTAACATTGATTATAAATATCAATATTAACCTCGCTAATCTAACACATTGATTATAATTATCAGTATTAACTTCGCTAATCTGGCAATAATTACGTAAATACCAGTATTGCAGTTAAGTAAATATATAGAATAATTAATTGACATCCGTTGTATTAATAAACTGAATACCCTTGTTCGTATACTCTTTCCTAATCATCTTTTCAAATGCTTTATTCATTTTATAACCATTGTGGGAACACTTCGTTTCTCCATAGGGGGATATTATTACCTCATTATTGTCAAACACATAAAAGGTTATTAAACATGCCCCAATGCTACATATTTTATTTTTAAATGATAAAGTTTTTCCAAAATATTTAACTCGTTATCTGATTCCTAAATCTATGATTCTAAATCTTAAAGGGTAAATTATTTCTGTATGTTTGAAAGACATATTTTCTTTCACGGAGAACAATTTTTGTTACGATTCTCAAATTCCTGTGTGGTTGCATTTCAATTATTTCGCACCCATTCGATTATTTGATGGAATGGAAAATGCAAGTACATTTGATATATGAATCTAATTTCTAAATAATTTATATTCCACAGTGTTCAGTTTTATTTGTGTCACAGTTATTATCACAATGAAAAAAGGGATGTTATATTTTACGAGTTATTGTTGTATTTCCTCGAGCTGAATTGGAGGAAAGTATGGCAATATTGATTATGAATTGTATCACATTTCTTGATTGATATGCTTTTAACGGACGATTAATAAAACTTTTTTTAATTTAATCGATGTAGAATCCGAAAAGTATGGTGATCGGGATTTTATCAAAAGTCGGGTTAAGTAAATACATCGGTAGAGTCCCTAGATATTGAATATGACTTTTGTCATTCTTTACATGGGTGAGTATGGGACATTGGTCTTAAAGATTTGGACCAAATTTGGTTGACCAGATTCATATGCTATGTAGATGTGAACACAAAAAATTCCAAAAGATGCATATAGTTTAGCTATAAAACAAGATTTGTCAAAATTAGTGTCTCTTTAAAACTTCAGATGAACGGAAGCAATTTGAATAGAATTGGGTTGGTATTTATTCTCTGTATATTTTATGAATGCAGATAATACATTTTTTAAAAATGTATTTAATTTGGCTCAGAGGACAAATGCCATGTGTTTCGGGATTGGTGATATCCTCTCGTTTTAGATTTAGCGCCCAAATGTTCTTTTAAACTAGTTCGTATGAATTCTTGAATGTCATTTGGAAAATGTATTAAAATCCTTTTATTTTTAATGAATTTGTCTCAATTCAATAAATCTCGGTTTTAAAAGGTAAATGAATTTTGTAAGTTCGACAGGGTCTTATTTCCTTTACTGGAAACAATTTCCCCGACGATTTCAAACTTTCTGCGCGAATGCATTCCAATTATTTCGTTTCCATTCGCTTTCTCCCGATATTTAGAAAAAAAATACATTTTACTAGTCGTGATTAATGTTTCGAATAAAACTTAAAGTTGTTCTTTTCCATTAATTTGTTTCTAGATTAAATGACCGCTTAGAAATATTTCTGCTTTAAATTCTAACTTCATTAATAAAACTGAAATAAAAAATAAATGTCAATCAAATTCTATGTGAATTCCTTATTCTCTTTAAATCAATAAACTATGAGAATAAAAAACATATAAAGTAATCTAAATTGTATGAAAGTATCTGCAGTGTAAGGCAGTTTCGAATTCATAACAATACATTCAATATACACTATGTACGAAAGTAATTATTTGAAAATATTTAGAATAAATATTTTGAACTTGTTCACAAAATTTTAATGTGAATAAAAGCTGTCATAATTTTTTATAATTCGAAATTTTTTAATTACTAATATAAAATTTTAAAATTCTTCAAAAGCTCTTATAATTGACTTAAATACTTAAAAGTATGAAACTCACAACAATGTACCTATACATAAGATCGCAAAACTAATTTGACAATTATGTATATTTTAACATTTAATGGCATTGCCAGAAACGGGGTAACAGCCGAAGTTTATCTGTATGAGAAATGGCGGCAATTTCAAATAAGTAGCCATACTAAAAATGCAATAAACTGGCTGAAATTCAATTTTGAAATTAAGAATTCTGTATATTTAAGCAGAATATTAATTTATTATTTCACTCTAATTCCTACATTTTTATTTTCTCATACTATTGAACAATATATCACCAATATATTCAAATTATAATACAAAACGATTGCAAAGTCCTGGACATAAAATTTGAAACTCATATAATGTATCCAGAAATTGAGGTAGTTGAATTTTTTTCAACTAGATGGCACTCCTATACCCTTAAACTATAAGACACATTGTCTGATGTTTTTAATACGTCAGACGATCATTATAGACCTCTTTTTTTATCAATGAAGATGATTTTTTCTTAGAGTGAAATAACTTTTTATTTAGAAACAATATTTCTCTAACCACTCATATGAGTACCATTGAAGAGTTTAAGAAGACATGCACATTCCAACAAAGTAAATAGTTTTAGTAAATAATTTTCGAGGAACTGGATCTGTTAATGGAAGGCATGCATGTTCTTACTTTGTCCTCAACAAATCTAGTTTTTCGAAAGCACTCTACGAACTTCGTTTGTGTTGAATTGTTAGAAGTTTTGGAGCACGAGTATGTCTTCTTGAACTCTTGAATGGTAAAATAAAATTTAATTCATTCTGGAATAAGACATGTTTCTTTTATTAATAAAAATGCAGTATATAATGAACCTTTGATGTATTAAAAACGGCGGACGATATTTCTGATATATTAACGCCACCTAACGGAAAAAATCTACTATTTCAATTTCTGGATATATTACATGCGTTTAAAATTGGATGTGAGCGACGTTACGACCTCCCTGTATTTGATAGAGAAAATCGTTTTAAAATTTTCTGAAAATATTTCAAACACTTTTGAAAAGGATGTTCGTAAGTGTGTATGTCTGTATGATGACAGAAAAGGAGAATAATTAAAATACAAAGTTATATATGTATTCAAAGGTGTTTTTTTTAAAATAGATCAACCAAATGTGTACAATTCGTCGACATACCATATCTATAGTTAACTTGAAAAAAGAAAACAAGAAAAATCAATCATGCATAAAGCATTGATTATGAAACAGTTTCCAACTGCAATGCAATTTTATTTAAGCATCTCTAAAATGCGATACATTCAGCGGTGATATTTTTTAATATTATCACAATACTGCAATCATTTATTGTAATTGAAAACTGAAAAATTCATCGAAAAAAGTGAAAAATGAACTTTATTAAAATGACGTCATCGAAGTATAAATCGCCTGGCTCTCTCTATAAAAGCAGAGAATATTTCTTTCATTTACTTTTATTCCATTCCTTTTATTCAGCGGTGATATTTTTAAAATTATCACACTGTTATAATAATTTATTTTACTAATAAATTTAAAATCATGGAGATAAAAGTACTTTCTAACACACACACTATATGCTTGAAACTTCATTGAAAAAAGGCAATACTCTAGAATCGTTTGCTTCTCTATATAAAAACAATGAATGTTTCATTTATATCAGCTATATTCCAGACTCCAGGGCCAAATAGTTTTGCGTTTAAAACGTTCACCAATTCTCATACAACGAAGCCTAATTTTAATGTATGCTGAATGTAAACTCATCAAGCTCTAAGATGAGTTGTATGAGAATTGGTTGTTGTTGTTGAGGCTTAGACCGTCCAACCTACCAGAAAGGTGGGTCGGACGGTCTGGGTCTCAACAACAACAACCAATTCTCATACAACTCATCTTAGAGCTTGATGAGTTTACATTCTGCATTCATTAAAATTAGGCTTCGTTGTAGAAATAAGCAGAGTTTGATGATCATTTAAACTAAAACATATTGTAATTACGTTGGCGCAGTATATAGATGCACAGATATTTAACAAAAATAAAGCGGTTTTAGGACGGATGCAAAACTAAATATAAATTAAAAATAAACTTTAAAAATCACGATTTTCACGATTTTGACTCTTGGATAAGGAATGAATGCTATATATTATTTTGAAGTAGGTCGCGTGATCTCTTCATATGATATGGGTGCAATTATTTTTTAAATTTTTATTTAAAAAACTACTAAACATATTTTGCAGATTTTTTTTTATATTGTACTGTATAATTTGAATATTTCCTAAAATTTTAAAAGCAGTTTGTAAATTTTAAATTTGCTTAAAAAATGTTTGAAAAATTACGACGAATAGGATTCAATGTATTTCATTTTTTTTTCAAACCGAGTTCAATCCAAAACTAATTCGGTGATATTATTCAGTTACATTTCCATATGTTCCACAGACCGTCTCAACAACATAATAAAATTTCATTTTGATACAGTCATTTGTACGGTAGATACCGTGCGAACGGACAAACAGGCAGACAGACAGACAGATAGACAGAATGAACAAAGTCATAAACAATTTTCAACTACGTTGTAAAAAAAAATGAAAAATATTTGTTTTAAAATTAAAATTATAACATTGAAATTATCATTAAGATATTCGTTATTAAAAGTAACATTTATCAAAATATTTGTTTTATACATAACTTATTTAAAAAACATACGTTTTATGCTCGTCGAAGTATAACATAAAAAGAATGGATTTCTCGGTAATAATTTCTTAATTACACTTTTATCTGTGTTACGCAGCCAATCGGAATCCCAAATGGTTCTCATTAAACCAGATCCATTAAGATTGACCTAATTAGTTTCCATCTATCTCTCATCATTTTTTTCCTTCACCACAAATATAAGATTTTATCTTTTAAATTCACTTTTTATTACACAAAAACTGACGTCATCAACAAGCTTTCCTCCTTAAGAAAAACAAATATTACTATATTATTATTTCTTTTGAAATCAAATAATTTCAAAAGAACCTCGCAAAATTGGATTGCATATTTCAAGGTAGATAAAGTTTACCTTTTGTTATTCGATAAAAACTTCACACTCTGATAAACCTATCAAATGGTTAACTGAACAAAATATCATCGTAACACACCATAAACCTACACATAACAGTAATTTCAAGGCAGTGATACAAATAAAAGCTATTTCAATAAAACATCTATCTTACACAGGCACAAGCCTCTTGACTGTGTATACAAACTTTCATCGATATTTTATCGCGAAAATTTTAGCATCGTCTTTTTTTATAGAGAAAAGTAATTTTTGTCGTTTTATAAATCGAGTTATTGTCTGTAATATATTTCATTATTCCTTATATAATTTCAAACCAGCTGTTTACAGTATTTTGAAGTATAATTCACACAATATATGCAGAAAATTTCGTATACCCACGTGACGTATAGAGTGGCGTAAATTTGGAAGTATACGATGGGGTTAGCGCTCATTTCAGAGTAAGTTGGTGAATACTCCAACCTTCTCCATATGGGAAGAAAAACAATATACTGTAAGTATACGGCTGCCAACATACATATAATTTTTTATTGCCTAGAAATTACGAAATTCATTTTCCAATTTTTTAGTTTATCAAGCTTTATCTGAACATTTAGCGGAATTAAATTTTACTTTAAATCAGTGTTCAAAGATTAATAAATAATAATAATATATTCAAATAAATTCAGAATAAATTCAAAGATTTGTTTGAATTTATTGCAAAATAAGTTTCATACTGAAAAAGTTAAGCTAGTGTCTGTCAGTTTCTTGACTTTGAACATTTTTTATAACGTGACATGCTTTTCTACCGATATTGATTCAAATATAATAATTTGATGTAAGTTTTTCTTTGATGTACTTAGGTTTGATGTACACAGCTGAAGTATTCCTGTAATCTAGCAATAATCTACATACAGTTTTTTAGTTATATTATCACTAAATTTTGCGTGTAATGAATGATCCGGATAATATTAAACATGTTTTTTTTTAATCATAATCATTACTTATCATTAAGCGAACTGCTTTCAAAGAAAAAAAAAAGAATTCTGTATCAAAGAAAGAATGTTTCACAAAATTGTAGCAATCCCGCTTCACGCAAAAGTAGATGAGGCAGAAAAGGATGTTGATGGGGCAAATATAAACTAGATATGATGAATTAAAACTGTATCATACTATATATTTTTATTTTTGTTTATCATATCTTTATTGGGGAAGCAGTAAAACCTCAAATTATTTTATTTTTATTTTAACTTTACAGTGATGCTTAATTTTCCCAATTAATATGATTTTTGTAGCTAAATTAGAGTCAAACTTCCGAAAAAGAATTGCAAAACTCTATTATAATTGCGGCCAAATGAACATTTATACCTTCTAAAATTTGAAAGTTTTTGCACCAACCTGCACTGACACATATTATAACTAACCACGTGAGCAGGGTTTGTTGGTTCATGCAACAATACGGCGAAAAATATGACAGTACTTTCAAAATCAAACTTTATTTTCATATAAAAATAGCAAAATCTCTATCATAGGACTATGTGATACGATATATTTTTATTGCGTGAAGTCTCAAAAGCATTAATATTTATTTTCAGAAAACTGCGCCAACACTGAAACTGGTGTTTTCTACTGCATTATCATCTGTACAGACTAGTTGATAATATCCCACCACTTTCTAAACCAAACCTTATCTTCAAATGAAAATAGCACACCATTTTTAAAGCTTTATTATAAGACTATATACAATTACCTGCATTTTTTTCAGAAGTCTGAAAAGCATAAAAATTTGTATTCTGAAAATTGCCCCAACACTTTAGCTGGTGTTTCTTACTGCAGCATCAGTTTTCTGTACATACTAGATGATAATATATTCCTACATTTCCATTGTATCTATTAAAATTACCATCAGTATCTTTTAATTTCTTATAACGACTGTGGTAATATACCAATAACAAAATTCGATCTAATTACAGTTTTGGTATATTTTTATGGGTATGAAATTCAATTTTTGTAAATGATTTTGTCCTTAATTTGTATTTCCAAATACGTCACATCACACATACGCACATCACACACATATAAACGAAAAACCTTTTCAAAATATGCTCGAAATGAATTTCGGATGTTTTGTAGCGTGTATTTTGTTAAAATCTGCTGATGAATTTCTATTCTAGAGTCACTTTCAGACCCCCGACATGTTTGCACAAACCTACAGATTTAATTTGTTCAGGCGCCATTGTAAAGAACATTGTTTCCTCAAGCTGAAATTGAACCACGCACCTTCGTACTGGCCAGCCGATGCTCTACCGTTCAGCTACTAGAACGGAATTGAAAGCTCTTATCGTCGAAGTGGACTTTGCAGATTACGTGGGATTCCACGTTCTGATTATCGCACTTACCTCGAGTTACGTGGATTTTTTCTCCGAACTTTTCACAGAAATTATATAAGTTGGTAATTGTTTGGTTGGAAGGAGTTAGCGTGATTCGAATAAAAGTGAATCATGTGTCATAAGAATACAATCATTTACTGAACCAGTTCAGCTTTTCATTGCTGTTTATTATGTCTGACAGATTTTTTGTGACACTGTAAGATAGCTAGAGAGTTAATAGCTATACATTGTTCCTGGTGACCCAAATTGGTGTTTTAACCTTTTGTTTATGGGTGGGACAGTGTCCATCCCAAACAAAGAATCTCTCAAAAAGACAGGTATTTGACATACCTTATCCTAAACAGTTCGATCCCCCTTTGCAGACATTGGCGTCCTTGGACGCCAATGCCTGCAAAGGGAGATCGAACTCTTTGAGATTGGATATGTCAAATATCTGTCTTTTTGAAAGGTTCTTCGTTTGGGATGGACGCGTTCTCACCCTTAAGCAAAAGGTTAAATAAAAGCATAGTTATCCAGAAATTCGCACTGATTTTTGTATCTTGCGAATACAGTACAATCCTGTAGATGTATCGGAATGGCTATTAATTTCCATCGAGTAAATTATGAGAACGATCTAATCTGTACATTTGTTATCCAACAAAATTCAAATTTACTTAGCTGTGAAGAAAGCCATGTGTTGACGCGTCACTTTTTTTTTCAACTGAGAAAAGAAAAATGGTGCTATTTTATTTTCAAATACTCCCCAATATCTTCTTTTGCCCATTACCGATGATATCGCAAAGAGATGATTACAGAAGCACCCTGGGAGAAACAACAACTATAAATTTTCCGTAATGGGCTTATTTTACATTTTTTTAAACAAACTTTTTCTCATCTTTTACGTTTGTCACCGTCAGAAGTCAGTTTTCAAAATTATTTATATTTTCTTGAGTGTAAGAAAAGCTTTATTTGATTTGTTTCTTTTTTTATGACAATTTTTTGTAATTCAACTTTTAGCATATAAAATATCTGGTATAGACATCATATAGCGTTCCCTGTTTATCTCAAAAACATGTTATAATCAGATACAAGATTCGCAAATATTGTTCTTGGCATAAATCAATAGCATCCATTTTTGTTGACACCGCTTGTACCACTATTATAAACTAGTGAAATTAAAATTGAATCAACTTCTGCCATATAACAAGACATCGCACTAAAGCAAGAACTTTATCAACAAATCGTCTCTGACAAACGTAATCATGGTTTTAAGATTAGCCGTTATTATTACTCGTCAGCATGGGGCAAGCGATGATGAGATCTATGAGAACAAAACAAATTAAAACACTGTTTTTCTATTTTTCGAGTAGAAGTATTTACTTTGAACTTAGTAACGATGCCAAGCATTATTTTAGCCCCCGCAGAAGTCGCTTCATTGTAATCACAATAATACTTAGAATTTTATTAACGGTGGGCGAGGGTAAAATTACAAATTCCTATTTTAAAGAGTTTTGTGCTCGTTGTTTATTTCATCTCCTGTCCTTAAACGGCAATGATCACAACACCATAGTTCATGGGCGCGACAGCCCTGTGGTTAGCGTGCGGGGATTGCACTCGGAAGACCCGAATTCGATGCCCGTATCTACCTGAAATGTCACCGTGATCACGTGGAGCACGATCGCGTTAAACATGTTGGTCCGTAAGTCCGTACGAGAGGTTTGTTGTTAGGGGAAGGTGGAAACGGTCCCTGTGGATGCCGCCCCCACTGGGTTCCCGGCCAAATTGTGTGGCACTTCCCGGTCGTCCAAACAGATAACTTGCGCATTCGGGTAGGTCGGACGGTCTGGATCGAAGTAGAAGGAGAACGCCATGGTTCATGATAGTATGGGAGGATCACTTGAGCCCGTTCTTGTTGTTATGCTATGTTCTGTTATAGAATATAAAGCACTTAACTGTATTCCTAAGCGCGTTGAATTTTGTTAACCCTAGACTGGATTAATATAATGTTCTACATCTTAACTGGGTTCGAGGTAAAATGGAGTACTAGAAAAAATTGTAAATTCTTGTTTATTGAAGCTTTATAATTAATAAACAAATGCACTCAATTATTAATTCATATCGCTACAATTTAATCTATATTTGTATTTCTAAATTTAATTATACCCTCTCTCTCATAAGCACTAGCCCAAAAAGTTGAATTTAAGTTCTAAAATGTTCAAAAACTCATATATCCGCCACAGATTATCATTTACATTTATATCCTCATGTTACTTTTCCTCCAGGAACTGTATAGCTTTTAGTGCTGTCGTTGTATCTCTTTATAGTTTTCATTTAAAGAAAAATAATCGAATAACCAATTATAATAATACATAAATTACTTTTATTCATAGATATTGGTTACTTTACGTACGAACAAGCGCTCAAATATTTTTATTATTTCTATCTTTATGGAATTTGACAAAATAAGTAAAATACAAAAACCTGGTAAACTTTATTCAGAAATGAAGTGAAGAGACAACTCATGTGAATGGACATCTAATGATGTCTCCTGGCGAAACCTCTTCATTTAGAACTCAGCAGAGAATACTAAATTTGTTTTCGAATTTGGAATTTTCTCTTGAGATTTTCCTTTTCAGAGATATTCTTTGGCGGTTTGTTATTTTTGTTTCTTACTGTGAGAAAAAGTCAGACATTGAAGGCTTTTTTAGAATTTAAGTAAATATATTTTTTTTTTAAATAGATTAAGGTTTTCCACCAAAAACAGGCTTAACATTTCTGCTAATCAATATATTCAATGTATTTACCCAGTTGCTCACAGTGGGATGAAGACATTCAACTGTCATGTAGGAACTAGAAAGTTTTTTTTTTTAATAAAAAATGGAACAAGGAAACTTTCTTCGATCGATGTGTACAGCTCTCGTATTTGACCAAATTTGACTATTTTCGAACTTCACTGTACTTTATACAAGGTGATTTAAAATCAGATGGGCCAAACTTTACGAGGTGATAGTACATACCAAACAAGCATTTTTCGTCATAGTTTACTGGATCGGAAATAAAACGTAAAGGCGCCAGTGGGCTTTCAATGGAGAAATCGATGAGGTGAGACGAAAATACAAGAATGACTTAGAAGTTATACAATGATATTTGATAATCAATAATTACAGTAATGGGTCAAAGAGCGGCCACCAACATGAATGCATGTCTTACAGCGGGGATGGAGGGATTGGCGAATTCTCTCAAACACACTAGTCATGTCACGCACTTCGGGAAGAACGGCCGAAATTCTGGCAACGAATTCCTATTCAGATTCAAGCAAAGTCGAATGGGTCGAAAACCCTGGCCGTCCGGCTCATCCGAACACATAGAGCAGCAAAAATAGGCGGCCGGGAAATAGATTCAAGCAGAGTGTCATAGACGAGAAATTAGCATACGTGGTTTTTTTCTTCAACCAGATAATAACAACCAGAATGACGCTTTTTACTTTGGGGAGTGGCCGCTTCCCAACGAGTAAGTGCCATGCGACACCTTTACGTTTCATTTCTGACTTGGCAAACAATGACGAAAAATGATTGGTTTGATGTGCACTACTACCTCGTAAAGTTTGGCCCATCTTTATTGAATCACCTTGTATACATGTAAGAATTTTTTTAATCGGGTGCTACAATTTAACGTGAATTTTAAACTACTACGTGCATTTAAGTTTACACCTGGCTCCCCAACTATATATATCCAGTATTAAAAACTGTGTTGAAAAACCTGGAAACTTGTAATAAAATACATAAAGATCCGAAGGCATACTAGACATCAGATCTGTATAAATAAATTTATTTACTGTTATGTATCTGGATTTACATAACTTAAAAGAATTGCCTGATTATCTAGCATTGATTACAAATATCAGTATTAACCTCACTAATTTACCGATAATTGCATAAATACCAGTATTGCAGTTAAGTAAATATATACAATTACTGATTGATACCCATTGCATTAATAAACTGAATATTTAAATTGTTCGTATGTCCTTTCCTAATCATCTTTTCAAATGCTTTGATCATTTGTAGCCATTGTGGGAAGCCACTTCGTTTTTCCATAGGGGATATTATTACTTAACTATTGTTAAAAACATAAATGGTTATTAAACATGCCCCACTGTTAAATATTTTATTTTTAAATGACAAAGTTTTTCCACAATATTTAACTCATTATCTTATTCCTAAATCTATAAATCTAAATCTTAGAGGGTAAATTATTTCTGTATGTTTGAAAGACGTATTTTCTTTCACAGAGAACAATTTTTCTTACAATTCCCAAATTCCTGTGTGGCTGCATTTCAATCATTTAGCACCCATTCGACTATTTGATTGAATGGAAAATAAAAGTATATTTGAAGTATGAATCGAATTTCTAAATAATTTTTATTCCACAGTGTTTAGTTTTATTCGTATGACAATTGTTATCATAATGAAAAAATAATGTTATCTGTTATTTTCCTCGCACTGAGCTAGAGGAAAGTATGGCAATAGTGATTATGATTTGCACTACATTTCTTGATTGATATGCTTTTAACGGCAGATAAATAAAACTTTTTTAATTTAATCGATGCTAGTATAAGAAAAGTATAGTGTTCGGGATTCAATCAAATGTTAGGTTTTCACAGTAAATACATCAGGGGGTTCCTAGATATCGAATATGACTTTTGTCAGTCTTTGGATGGGTGAGTATAGGACAATGGTCTTAAAGACATCGATCAAATTCGGAGGGCAATATTCATATGCTATGTAGATGTAAACACAAAAAAAAATCCAAAATATGTATATAGTTTAGCTATAAAACAAGATTCGTCAAAATCAGTGTCTCCTTGAAACCTCCGCAAACAGCGGAAGCGATTTGAACCGAATTTGAAATTTATATAAAATTATGTATAATATATATACATATATATAATTTGGCTATATAATTTGTATATAATTAGGCTCAGAGGTCAAATGCCATTTGTTTAGCTCAGAAAGTCACGGGATTTCTCTTATCCTCTAGTTTTAGATTTAGCACCCAAATGTTCTTTTAAACTAGTTCGTATGAATTCTTAAATGGCACTTAAAAAATGTATTAAAATCATTTTTTTTAATGAATTTGTCCCAATTCAATAAATCTCGGTTTTAAAGGTAAATGAATTTTGTAAGTTCGACAGGGCCTTATTTCCTTTATTGAAAACAATTTCTCCGACGATTTCAAACTTTCTGCGCGATTGCATTTCAATTATTTCGTTTCCATTCGCTTTCTTCCGATATTTAGAAAAAAATACATTTTACTAGTCGTGATTAATGTTTCGAACAAAACTTAAAGTTGTTCTTTTTCATTAATTTGTTTCTAGATTAAATGACGACCGCTTAGATCTTTTTGCTTAAAATTCTAACTTTATTAATAAAACTGAAAAAAAATGTCCATTAATTCTCTTCAAATCATTACACTATGTGAATAAAAAAAAACATATAAAGTAATCTAAATTATATAAAATTATCTGCAGTGTGAGACAGTTTCTAATTCATAACAATACATTCAATATATATGATGCACGGAAATAATTATTTAAAAGTATTTAGAAAGATAGATATTTTAAACTTGTTCACAAAATTTTAATGTGAATAAAAGCGGTCTTAACTTTTTATATTTAAAAAAAAATTAACGATATGAAATTTTTAAAATCGTTTATTTATAATTGCCTTTATTAAATACTTAAAATTATGAAAACTCGCAACACTATACCTATACATAAGATCGTAAAACTGATTAGACGATTAGGTATAATTTAACATTCAATTGCCCTGTCAGAAACGGCGTAACAACCGAAATTGAGCTATATGAGAAATGTGGGCAATTCAAATCAGAAGCCATACTGAAAATGTAATAAACTGGCTAAAATTCAATATTGAAATTCAGAATTTTGTATATTTAAGCAGCATATTAATTTCTTATACATTTCACTCTAATTTCTACATTTTTGTTTTCTCATACCATTGAATAATATATCACCAATATATTCAAATTATAATACAAGACGATTGCAAAGTCGCGGACATAAAATCTGAAACTCATATAATGTATCTAGAAATTGAGATAGTTGAATTTTTTCAGCTAGATGGCACTCGCATACCCTTAAAATATATCAAACATATTCTCTGATGTTTTTAATACGCCAGACGATCATTATAGACCTCTTTTTTATCAATGAAGATGACGTTTTCTTAGAGTGAAATAACTTTTTATTTAGGAGCAATATTTCTTTAGTCACTCTTATGAGTACCATTGAAGAGTTTAAGAAGACATGAACATTCCAATAAAGTAAAGAGTTTTAGTAAATAATTATAGTAAAGAATTTTCGTAAAGAATTTTATTAAAGAATTTTCGAGGAACTGGATCTGTTAATGGAAGACCTGTCTTTTCTTACTTTGTCCGCAACAAATGTAGTTTCTCGAAAAAGCTCTACAAACTTCACAATTGTTCAATTGTTTGAAGTTTCGAAGCATAAGTATGTCTTCTTGAACTCTTGAATGGAAAAATAAAATTTAATTCACTCTGAAAAACGACATGTTTTTGTTTATTAATAAAAGTTTGGTATATAATGAACCTTTGATATATTAAAAACAGCGGACGATATTTCTAATATATTAACGCTACCTAACGGAAAAATTCTACTATTTTAATTTCTGCGATATATTACATGAGTTTAAAATTGGATGGGCGCGACGTTTGAATCGCCCTGTAATTGATAAAAAAAATCGTTTCACAATCTTCTGAAAATATTTCGAACACTTTTGAAAAGGATGCTCGTAAGTGTGTATGTCTGTATGATGACAGAAATAAAATATAATTAAAATAGTGAGATACACAGTGAGTCATATGTACTTACAGCAGTATTTAAAATAGATCAGCCAAATATATACAATTCATCGACATACCATACCTATTGTTAACTTAAAAAAAAAAAATATTTGTTTTTAAATTAAATGAAAACATTGAAATTCCCATTAAGATATTCTTTATTTAAAGTAGAATTTCTCGAAAAATTTGTTTTATAAATAAGTTAGTTCAAAAAACTTAAATGTTATGCTCGTCGAAGTGTAACATAAAGAGAATGAATTTCTCGGCAATAATTTCTTAATTACACTTTTATCTCTGTTACCCAGCCACTTGAAATCCCAAATGGTTCTCATTAAACCAGATCCATTAAGATTGACCTAATTAGTTTCCATCTATCTCTCATCATTTTTTTTCCATCGCCACACTTACAAGACTATCTTTTAGCTTAACTTTTTATTACACAAAAACTGACCACATCAGCAAACACTTCTCCTTATGAAAAACAACTTTTGTTGTGTTATTATTTCCTTTGAAATCAAATAATTTCGGGGCGCCTCGCAAAATCGGATTGCATATTTCAAAGTAGATAAAGTTTACAGTTTGTTATTAGATTTAAACTTCACACTCTGATAAACCTGTCAAATGGCTAACTAAACAAAATACAACACATCATAAAACTTCACATAACAGGAATTTCAATGCGCAGCGATACAAATAGCAACTATTTCAGTAAATCCTCTCTTATCGAGGCTTCTTGACTATGTATGCAAACTTTCATCAATATTTTAGAGAGAAAATTTTAGCATTGTCTATTTTTGATAGAGAAAAGTAATTTTTTGTCGTTTTATAAATCGAGTCGTCTGTAATGTATTTCATTATTTTTTATTTTATTTCAAACCAGCTGTTTACAATATCTTGTATAATTCACACAATATGTGAAGAAAATTTCCTATACCCACGTGACGTACAAAGGGGCATAAATTTGGAAGTATACGATGGGGTCGGCGTTCATTTCGGGGTAAGTTGGTAAAAACTCCAACCTTCTCCACATAGTAAGAAAAACAGTATAGTACAAGTATACAGCAACCACCATGCATATAATTATTTTTATTGCCTAGACATTACAACATTCATTTTTCGATTTCTCAGTTTATCAAACTCTAAACATTTAACGAAATTAAATTTTACTTTATGTTTGTATGAGATTTGTTTGAATTTATCGCAAGGTAAGATCCATGATGAAAAAGGTAAGCTAGTGCCCATCTTTATTTTTACTCTGTTCAATTTTTTAAAGCATGATGTATTTTTCTGCAGTACAAATATAACAATTTGATGTAAATTTTAATATAAAATGGATGTAATATAAAATTGATATAAAATTGATATAAATTATAATATAAATAATTTTATGTAAATAATTTGATGTAAATTATAACTTAAATAATTGTATATAAATAATTTGATGTAAACAATAATCTATATATACAGTGTTTCAGTTTTATTATCAGTAAATTTAGCGTATAATGATTCACATAATAATAAACATGACTTTTTAAATATGATTATTACTTATCATTAAACAAAGCACTTTTAACGAAAAAACATCAAGAATTCTACATCAAAGAAATAATGTTTCACAAAGTTGTAGCAGTCCATTTTGGCGTAGAGGTAGATATGTCAAAAAAATGTAAATGGGACAAATAGAAAGAGATACTATTTGGAAAAGTAGATGTGTGAATGAAAACTGCATAATACTATATAGTTAAATTTTTGTTTAGACATTATATTTTTATTAGACGCTCCATTTATAGGACAATGTAACATGATTTTTTTTTGTTTTTTTATCAGAAGTCTGAAAAGCATAAGAATTTATATTCTAAAAGTTGCGTCAGCACTGGAATCCCTATTGCAGTATCATTTTCCTGTACAAACTAATTGACAATATCCCATCACTTTCCAAACCAAAACTTGTCTTCAAATAAAAATAGCACACCATTTAGAAAGCTTTATTATAAAACTATGCGACATTACTTGCATTTTTATCAGAAGTCTGAAAAGCATAAAAATTTATATTTTGAAAACTCCGATAACACTGCAACCGGTGTCCCCTACTGCAGTAACATTTTTCTGTACAGACAAAATAATTTCCTCCACATTTCCATTGTACATATAAAAAGAGTCATCAGTATCTTTTAATTTCTTATAAAAACTGTTGCAATATACCAATAACAAAATTTGATCTAATTATAGTTTAGGTATATTTATATGGATATGAAATTTAATTTTTGTACATAATTTCGTCCTTGATGTGTCTTTCCAAATACATCACATCAAGCATACGCACATTACGCACACACAAACGAAAATCTTTTCAAAATAAGTTTAAAATGAATTCAAGATGTTTTGTAGTGTGTGTTTCCGTTAAAATCTGCAACATAAAACATTTCAGAAAAATGATACTTTTATTATACTGTGGAATGAAATTAAGAAAAGTACATAATTTGTGGAGAATAAAAAAGAGCAATCGACAGATAGACGCTAATTATTTCCTGTTTAATGGGTCTTACTTAATGAGAACCATTTAGATTACCGATTGGTTTTGATTAAAGGAAGTCAAAACGTAATTAAGAAATCATTGCCAAGACAATAATTTATTTTATGTTCCACTTACATAAGCATGAAAATTATTTATTTGTAGGGAAAAAATATTTCTATTAGTCTTTTATAATTTTATAAGCTAATTTTTAGGGGAGAAAAAACAACTTGAAACTAGCTGTTATATTATTTTTGTCATGCTATTTTATAAATATACATCGCCTGTGTTTGCTGAGCACTGCATTTAATGTTCAGAATTATTATAATGTTGGTCTTGCAAATTTTTAATGCTATTTATGCAATTCCCTTACAAATGTTTTTAATCATTGTAAGCGAAACTACTATTAGAGAAATTAATAATTACTATTTTAATTTCAATTTCAATATTTTAATTTTCGTTAATGACAATAAAGCAACATTAAAGTTTGAAACCCAAAGCTCACACAACTATATATTCGTATCATTAATAAAATTTAAATGACCAATATTAAAAAAAGAATTATTATTATTATTATTATTATTATTTGCAGTTTGTATTGCACTTCTGTATTATTATATCTTATTACATTGCAAACTTTATACGATGTATTTATTCTATACACCTTAAAAATCAATATGCAATGCAGAAAATAAAAATTTCACGCAAAACACTGACCTCGAAATCATGGTCCACGGGTAGTGATGGATGATTAGTTCATTAAACACATTTTTCTTATTTGTAATAAGCATAAAAGTATCAATAGCGACTTTTGATCAACTGATGCATTTCTGATATAGATCTCCCTTTTAAGGATTGCTTTCAGACATGGATTCTGATACTTGTTACAATGTTTTGCTTTCCTTTTAAAATTTAGTAACATTTTCTGTTCTATATCTTTTAATTAGAAAGAGGCGTAGTCTTTTGCTTACGGGTGGGACAACATCAATCGCAAACGAAGAACCTCTCAAAAAGACAGGTATTTGACCTACCCTATTCCAAAGAGTTCGATCCCCCTTTGCAGGCATTGGCGTCCATGGAATGGACCAAATTTTGTGATATGTCGTCTCTCAGTTTTCGAGATGCAGTGTCTACGTACCATGGAGATAAATGTAAAGAGATAAAACTTCATATTAAAAAATCCCTAATATCGTGTGAGACAATAATTCAGGTGGCGCTGGGATAAGATAAGTAGTCCTGCATTGCATGGATTTCTATGGCCAAAGGCCTAAAATAGTTTATAACTATTCATTTTGCAAAAATAAATAATTAGCGCAATGCAAGTTAGAACTGAAACAATACAGAATATTTCTACGCATTCAAATTTAATTTACCTTTCAATTTATTTTTATCTCTATATTTTTATTTTTTTCCCATACTCTATTCTACAACTATGAAAAAATTCTGGTTAATTAAACTCATAATGAGAGAATCCTTAATTTAAAAATAATCAAAAATACATATACTAAATACTACGCCTTTTTGTTGTGTCAATTAGCAATAGCAGCTACTTTACTAACACTAGCGACACCTAGATATAATTCTCAAAGCATTATGGCCTTTTTAAGCATTCCTTCCGTAGGAGTCTCATCTCCTTCTTTCTAACTCCATGATACGTACATTGCAGTCAGCGAGAAGGATATAGACACACACACACACAGCCGTCACGCTAAAAATAATATTTTTGTGTTCTCGTGGTCACGAAACGTCAAAAACTCGAATTCCGATTTTCGGCACGATTCCAATACTTTCCCTATGCATTAGCATGACAGCAGCAACGATGATACGAACTGGACATATTTATTATTCCTTAAAAGTAGTTTGACCAAATATTTTTATTTCAAATCCTCTTAAATTTTTTCATTGCAATTCGTATTATCGGTCAATGCATAATATTATAAAAGAATCTGCATTCCTAATATCCTACGTTATTATACAATGTTTTATCTCGTAAATTACGGAGACATGTTTATATTAAATTGCCCTTCTAAAGCAATTTTGTAATCATGAATAAGAAAAAGGATATTCGTTTACAATGTTTATACACTTTAAAATTTTTCTAAACTTAGAACATTTTTTCAACACTAGATGGCGTCAATTCTATTTACTGCAAAAGGTACGATAGATTATCCCTCCTCAACTCCGCTCCAAGATGGCGATTTCTGTTTTTTACCTGTGTTTCATATTATTGTCGTAAATGTGATTTTCTTTGGATATTCGGGCTTAAATGTATTTTACTTTGTTCACTAGAACTTGCAGAGTGATCCGATATATGATTTGTAAATTTTTGTGTGTTATGAGGTGAAAGATTAATGTTTTAAAGTTTGGTGCTCTGACGTGACTTCTTCAATGGGAAGTCAGCCATTAACGTGAGGACATCCTTCTGTGCTCAAAACGACGGCTTCTTGCTGCCTTTGTGGAATATCGTGCATTATTTTATCTGGTTTATTAATGATAAAATGGAGATAACCCCTTACTGATTTGATTTCTTCAGTATTAACCAAGTTAATTTGTTTAACTTTGCTCTTGTGTTCATGTGGTTCCTAAGCTGTGTTTGACTACATTTGAAATTGAATTGTGTTATCTACGCCCTGTTACACTATATTAAATGTTTGGAAGATTTCTTATATTCTGCAGTGCATAATTGTCGTAAAATCGTTTTTCGGCTCACCCGTAACAAATGATTGTGGATTTCTGCCATTGCTCCTTTCCCCGTGACTTTGCGCATCGGGCTGACTTTGTTTACTGGAGCTACCTTTGTCAACTGGGAAGTTTTAGCCTTCCTCATCGTATTGTCATCTATTGATCATCTATATATTATCGATGTGAAAAGTTTAAATATATTATTAGTAAACATTATTTTGTGTATATTATTTGACAATAATTTTGGTAACGGAATTAATATAAAACTATTTTGATGGCATACACTTCTTATTTGGATGATGTTATAAATACTTTTAATGATTATGATGATAATCTTGAGTTAGACTGAAATCGTCTAACAAAACAAACTAAGAGCTAGGTGCATGGTTTTACAGTAAAAGTGAAAAGTTCAGCCAGCTTGACCCGAGTGATCTAGTTATATTATCGTTAATTATATTATTGTTGATTATATTATCGTTTTTATTAAGGTTATAGATGAGACCAATACAGAGTGTTTTGTCGAGTGGGTGAAGATCGCCTAACCTGGAATCCTTTCATTATTGGTCTCCTGGAATGCATAATATACTACCCGAGGACTTGTTTAAAATGCTCTCTGGTTAATGGGCGCTTGGATAAAAAACCATAAGCTCATGGATAGACTTTGGGTAGTAATTTGAGATCTTTATAAAAAAAAGTATCTTCAGCTAGTGAAAGAAAAGACTACTGATTACTTGATCTACTAAAATCATCGAAAATGAGAGGTTATTTGAGGACTTCAAGCCTGAGATGAAAAAATCTTTGACTCTAGTAAGCCCGGCTCTGCCCCCGGCCCACCTATGCAGATGCATATAATTACGCAAATGTTGCTGATTTTGGAGATCACTCCCACTCTATTGAATCTGACTTAGGATTCTTCCTTAGTTGCTAAACCTAAAGTTGATGGTAAATTTGAGGCCCACAAGTTTTGGATTTGCTCTCGTTTCCATTAGGTACAAACCGGTCGAGATTTATTAAAAAAATAACTAATGGAGGCATTGCTATCGAATCCAAGTCATCTGACAGCGGTACATTTTGACAGAATTGAAGGCATTTGACATAATTTTCCAGCAACAATGAACTAAGAGCAAAATTTGATTTCTATACACATTGGTTATAAGAAAGCCAAGATTCATCTTAAATAATGTGAAAACCGAGTATGACTTCAATAGACTTAAATACTTGCTGATTTCCCAGAATTTATTGATCATGGACAGTTTCAAGATGGAATTTGATTAAAGGTAAGTTACCAATAGTTGGGTCAACAGCCTTTTGTTTATCATTTTTAAAGTTGTCAATAAGGTTAGATGTTTGTATTGTGGATGGCAAAAAGTAATTACTCATTACATTATTTATGTGACACTGCGTACCTGGAGTGTATTTGTTTAGGCTACACCTCCCATGTATGTGCTGAATCCATGATTTGTGGGTAAAGCCACGCCTCTGGCACTTGGTCTAAGGTTCAAAAGCGTGTTAAATGTGTAACTAGCAATCAATCTTATAGTACCAGGTACAATATTAATCATTCATGTTTAGATAAGTACCGTAAAACTTTGTATCCGCCAAATTAATTTAACTAGAAATAATACTGATTATGACTCTTAGAGGCTTACAGATTAATACTTATTTCCATTGCTTTTCAGGTTGCACATTAATATTCTTTTGATTTTTTTTGTATTTTCGAACCTTCTGTTAGTGGGGGTAAATTGTTTGATACCCCATTTAATTCTACCCAGCTTTTCTCTGATTTGAAGAAAGCTTTTTAATTATTTGTAATCACTGTCTTACATCTAGTTTTGAACGTACAATTGAATCTTCTGTTTTTGTTAGTATTCAGACATAAAGGTGGCATTGATTTGTCTGTCTCGGGTATTTATTTTCTTCCTAGTGACAACATTGATAATTTACTTCTGTAATTTAATA
Source organism: Amaurobius ferox (assembly GCA_951213105.1). Classification (NCBI taxonomy): domain Eukaryota; kingdom Metazoa; phylum Arthropoda; class Arachnida; order Araneae; family Amaurobiidae; genus Amaurobius; species Amaurobius ferox. Next base: position 123,790,114 of record OX578148.1, read on the forward strand.
ATATTGATCTTTCAATGACAATGTCCATCTCATGGAGGTTTTTAATGCCCATTCTAGGATAGGAGGTTGATTATCGAGGAAAACTATTATAGATTTTTTTTGTAAAATATTTTTTCTGTTTGTAACCGGGTTGTGTACGGGTCTCATCGTAACACATTTGGGTACTTGGACTTTATCTTGGTTTGCCATACCTTTAATTTTATTTCGAATTGGGAGGTCTTATATATTGAATCGGTCAGTGGTCATTGTATTTTTTGTACATAGGGGCATAAGAGCATTTTGGTAATGTTTATGATGATTACTGTTATGAAAACTGCTTATGGCGTGAGTAAGCTCCTTCGGGTTGTTAAATTTGACGTTAATGATTTCCATTTTAGGTTGGGCTACATAAATTATTCTTCCGAGCACGACCCTTTTACAAAATATTTCATTCGAAAGGTTAGCATTTGCGTTCTTTTCATCCAGAAGAAGAAATAGAGCAAACATAAAAGTTTTATTTGGAGAACTGACAAATTATCTTAACTTGTCGCCGCTATTTCTAGGAGGGTTAATTCTTAGTTAGTGTACTTCGTCGGAAAATCTTATACGGCTAGGGTTAAATACTGCAAGCACACGATTTTGTATAGAATTAAAATTAAAGATGCTAAAATTATTTTTTTGGAGGGTGTGTGTTGTTTCAACTGCAACGTTAAATTTGGGGACACTTTCAAATTTGTTTCTATTAAATAAAACTTAAGGCGAGTCAATAATTCGATCAATAATGTTTAAGAATATATTATTTAATTATAGCATTTTTCTCTAGTACATTGATTTAGTTTAATACAAGTTCGTTTATTTACAAAATGTTCAGCCGATCCGGTGGTCGCGCGGTCAGGGACATGCGTTTCTGTCTGATCGCTGGATTGCCGGGTTGCGGGTTCGAATCCCGCCAGCGGGCATAGATGTTGTCATGTCGAGGTCAAGTCACACTTCCTCCCTTCGGGGAGCCTCTATAAAAGTGAAGCTGCAAATCTCCTCCCCTTCGCCATGGAATACCCTGGGGGGTCTTGGGGACGTGGTACGTAGGCGCTCCTTCACCACGGGGGACTTAGTAACGAACGAACAAAATGTTCATGCTTTTTACAATTTGATTATAGTTAAGAAATCATTATTATAAATCATAAAAACATCATGTAATTAAGAAATAAAATCCACTATAATATTTTCAGGAATTTAAAGATAAATAAAATATATAGATGTGTAAGATTAGATTCTTAAATATGTTATGTTTTTATGTACCTTTTTAAATTAAGTAAATTTTTTTGTCTTAGTTCTCTAAATTTGGAAGAGTCTTATGATTTTTATATTTTTTTAAACCAAGTAAATTATATTTTCCATTATATATCTGAATTAAAATAAATGCGTAGTAGTAGCTCAAACAACGGGGATACTTACTAATTTTACTTAAAAAGTAGATTGACAAAATATTTTTATTTAAAAGTTCAATTATTTCTTGAGATTTCCTTATAAAGTAATTTTGTGATGGTGACTAAGAAATAAAGGATATTTGGTTACAATTTTTATTCACTTTCTCTAAAAAAATGTCTAAACTTTTTTAAAAACTAGGTGGAGTAGATTTTTTTTATCGCAGGATACAAGATTGATTATACCCGTTCACATAAATTCGTATGATAGATGGCTCACAGATTGAGGTCGCCATTTCCATTTAATTGAATGTTGAAAATCTTGTTCGAATTTACACTGCTGTTTGTTTTTAAAAACCACCAAACACAAACTATCACAGCATAAGTTACTATCTGAAATTTAATGAAATGTGTGAGCCGTCTTTGTCCTACACCATGATTTCTACAGACATGTAGATTGCTTAAAGTTTGAATTATAGGTATGTTGTTAATGATTGATACTGCAATACTAAGAGTTTATTTCGCCTATCGTATATGTAAAATAACGAAAATTAATGTGAATTCTTATAGGTGCGAAAATGTGTACTGCGATTTTAAAACTCATCGGCCCCTTTCAAACTACCATTTTATTGACCACTGTTAAGAAAACGTACCAATTTCATCTGATAAGCAATGTTTAAATTTTAACTTTTTATCTTAAAATTGATAGAACATTAGTTACCTATTCCTTTTATAATATCATCTCTTATCTGACATTATTTCTGATATGTATTAGAGTAATTTTACAAGAATGATTACAATTTTCTGTTAATTGTAAGGGTCTAAGTTTTCTAACAGATGCGTAAGTCAAATGCATCGTATTGCTGAACTATGCAAAATGTTTATAGCACACATGGATATGCCTATTTTATTCTACTTGCATATTTCCTTTTTTTATTTTAAATGTACTTGCCTCACAAATTTATAAATTAAATGAGATTTGTTCAACGATATTTTCTTGGAAATATTTCAAATCATTAAAATTATATTTTCATCTGAAAATAATAGATTTTCAGATAAAATTTAGAGTATGCAATGCTGTTGTTATTATATATATATATATATATATATATATATATACGTACAAAGTTGGTATTACTAAATATAGATGTAAAAACACCTCAATTTGTAATATAGCCTTTTCATATCTATATATTTCTCTCTTGTTTGAAAAATGGCATCTAAATGCAAAGAGATACTTAAACAAAGAAATACTTTTTTAATGATTAAAATATACAATATACAAAGTTTTAAATTTTTCCTACCTTAATCAAATTTTCGGCTATTAATTTATATCTGAAGCAGGAAGATCCTGTTGGTAGCTGATCTACATAATATTTTGTTAAACTTTATTTTCAATCCTTAAAAACCGCAAAAACATCCCTATCACTTTCTTTACATGCATAGTATAATGAATAGAAACACGGACTCAGGAACTCAAATTTTCTAAAGAACAGGTTTTAAACACAGAACCAATAAGTCGAATGGAACCAATTTGAAGCTACATCTGTGTGTCTGTGTCCATGAATTTGTGGACGCAATATCTCACGAATGAAGCGTTTCGAAAATAATATGGCGTGTTTATTAAAATCAGTGCATACTGAAGTACAGTGAATGTTCAGAGGACTACCCTCTTCCAATTTCAACCGGAATGAATTTTAAAAACAAATTCATTAAAAATCAGGATCTTCTCTAATGATAATCATTTCATACCCTATGTTTTATCAGAAAACGAATGAAACAAACTACAAAATGCGAGCATGATATATTTTCGAGATATTGCATGGCTTTCGAATATTATTTTGAAAAAATTAAAAAATCAGAACCTTCAATGCTGTTAAATAATCATTTTATACGTGATATTTTTTATTATTAAATGAATGACGCAAACGTTAGAGTGGTAACAGGAACCGTACTTGATATATTATGTGTTTTTCTTAAAAATTTATCAGAAAAATAACAAAAATTAGTAAATTTTATCAAATATGTGAATTTTCAATATGTAGTATTATATTATAAATCTTTTACCATCTCTCTCGTAGATGGACTTTGATCCATTTACGTGTGAACATGTTTTTGTAATTGCTTCATATTTTGACGCCCAAGGATTCGCCTATCGTCATTTATTTCGCGAAATATTATTTAAATGTCAATTGTATCTTGATAAGAATTTTGCGCGTAAATATGAATAAATCATTCTGTTGAACAAGTCATTCTGTTTGAACTGATAAGTTGCCAAAAGCGCCTTAGTTCAATGTATGAGGTATTAAATCAATGTCAAAATCTTTCTATTGCGGAAGTTGTATTTCAAAATTTCACTGTCAATGAAGTATAGCCATTATGTAGGCTAAAAGCACCTTAATTCAATTTATGTGGTGTTAAATCAATGCCAAAATCATTCCGTTAAGAATCTTGTATTTCAAAATTTCGCTGTGAACGATGTAAAGCTATCATGTAGTGAAAGTCATGTGTTTCTCACATCAGATTTTTTATATCTACAGCATGAAAAACTATTGAATAAATGATTTACATCTTATTTTGGTCATGTCTATTTTCAATCCTTAAAGCACAAAGGCATCCTCATTTTGAGTTGCGATGTTTTTGAGATGTTTTATTCGAACCAAAAGTTAACTGTTTTGGAACGACTTTTTATGATTTATTTGTTCACAAATTAGCATCTTCATTTCGAGTTGTATCTATTTTTTATGCTTTATCTGCGCACAGATTAGCACATTTTTGCTGATTGATTACGTTCAGATAATTTAACTACAGAGATAAGTGAAAAATTCTTAGAATTAAAATTCTTTAATCATCTCATTTAGAAACAAGAATATACAGAAATACAAGTGCATTTGCAATTTACACATTCTCTGGTATGATCTTCCATTAGCAAATACAGACACAGACATAGTGAAACGTCGAGGACCATTCCCTTTTATCGCTAAATCAAAATAAATCAAATAATATATTTGAAGTCGATCCCGGTATTTCATAAACGATCTGTGATTTGATATCGCAAATTTTGGTAAGAAAATGATTGATGAGTGGGTGGTCGTTAACTAAAAGTTAGAATCCATATAAATTTTGAAATAAAATTTAATCTTTCGTGAACAATACGTTTAATAAAAAAAATGTCCTTTCTCTTTGGGGATTGGAATAGTCAGTATGTATACATTTTAGTTTTCATTAGTCTTCATTGCGGCTCGAACTACGATGTTTCTGCCATATTTCAATACTGCATTAACACTAGAACGACGAATATTTTGAACTACCCAGAACGACGGGCAGCAGTCAATTTGACCGCCATAGAAAAAAATATAACATACCTTTAATTCAAAACCAATTTTTGTTCTCTTATTATAAAACCTAGAATAATTGTCTTCTATGTTTTCAATAACTTTAAGAAAATAAGAAAAGTCATAAAATTTCAATGGGTGGGATTAGCCGTTTTGGGGGAATCGTTTTTTAAAGTAGTTATGCGGTCAAAATGACCACTTCTGTCGTTTTAGTGTTAAAAGTATAAAAGATTTACTATATGTGAACATTTATTTTTATATCATAGAGAAATACATACGCCTTAACTGTGACAAGATAATGTAAATCTGATATAATTGACTACTGAAAATATTGATATTTGTATGTATTACGATGCTTCTGCCAATATTTACTGTTAAATATTATAAATAATACTTGTGACATTTTATCTAGATTTATAATAAAATAAAATTAATCTTTTTTTAGGGAAGACTCGAAATCTGGCGAAACTGTGAATCTGGTGCGGTCCTTGAGAATTTGGAACTGCAACTTTACGGTATGTTTTGTATTTCTTGAAACAGTGTCATTTACATTGAATTGTTTTCATATGAATACAACAGACTCGATTATCCGAGATCGGGTGTGGGATAATTCCAGTGGTCAAGACACTGATTCACGGTTCTGCCCAACCTATAACCGTGTTAATGCGGAACACTGGCATGTTAAATTTATCGGTCTGAATATCTTTAGAGGTTTGTGGTATAGGGAAGGGAGGTACTGCCCCACTTGTGGGATGCCGCCCTCACTGGGTTCCAAACAAATACTTGCACCTAAAAACTGGGTCTAAATTGGGTGGCACTGTTCAAGCAAATACTTACACCTTCATGGAAGTCGGACTATCTAGGTCGAAAGAAAGATTTTCCGAGATCGCATTAACCAGGCTACGAATTAAGCGGGACGGTGAAAAATGTTAATAACATTTCAAAGTACTACAACTTTTAACGGGAAATGATGAATAATTTTATGGTTTTAAGAACTATGTGTTTGAATTATCAAATAGTAACTGAATAATAGTAATTTACATAGAATAGGTAAAATAAGGAATTATGGTAAAGACAACTGCGCGATCGGATAAATGCAAATGATAATTGTCTGAACATGAATTAGCAATATATTGTGATACTGTTACTACTGATAATTACTGATGGCACAGATCAGGAAGAAAAGTAATACACACGGTGCTTTTTTAACTTACGATGTTGAAATCTTATTTCGCTGCTTGGATCAGCATCAGGCTCAAACCCTTACTCACAAGTTGATATCACATAATTCGCCAAAAACTGAACAAAAGAAAAACAAGCTCCTTTCCTGTGTATTTCAAATAAACAGATAAATACGTAGGCCAATCAGTTTCTCTATTAATGATTTTTTTTTTACGAAATCTTTGGCCGTAGATTTTTTTTAATCCAGGTCAATTATTGTACTACTACTCCAGATAATCAAGAATCTTCTGAAATTCATTAGAATTAAAAAAATTTCTAATATTGGTCAGAAAATAATTTTTATTTTATATTCCTTTGCATACTTCAAATATAGTTTTTAGTCAGATAAAATCAATTCAGTGTGATCTTTTAGTATTAACAAATAATTATAACAGATGAATTTTCGTCACTTGAACTATGTATACATTTATTTAAAAGTAGAATTATGCAATTTTGCTTAGCAAACATGTCTTTGATAATTTAAGTTATTTCCAGAATTACCTTGTCCGAGATTTCTTAAACTAAGCTAATACAAGGTAGGATCAAAAAGTTCGGAGACTGTATATCTCCAACCTTGATTGGAGGAGAGGGGAACTATTTTTCCGTGGCGTGGAGGCACATGTGACGCGAGATATGAAAAGGAAGAAGCAGGTTAGCAGTGCAGAGTTGGTTAGAGAAGAAGCAGGTTAGCAGTGCAGAGTGGAATGCGCATAACTTACACTGCTCGCTCTACTACAACTGCCATCTCTCATCTTTGATTCCGGCCTTGAATCAGTAATGTACATATCATCTAAGAGGTACTATAACAAATTAAAACACAGATATTCTTTTATGTAGACCCTGTATAGAGAATTAAATATTTGTGACCATTGCCTTGTTTTGCGTAGAGTCAATGCAAATACGCTTTACCAATATAAGATCTAATCCACAAAGAAAATTTTCTACTATTTTCGAGTCGGAAAAGTGGCATTGAGATATTTTGATACCAACATTAATATATTTGTCCAATAAGATTTTTTGATTTTCATAGCGTTCACACAATATTGATTGTTTACACTTTGATCATATGAATAGTAAAATGCAACATCTAACTTCTACATATAATAATACCATAATCGTATTAAGAAATTAACTTTTATAAACAAGTTACTTTATACTATACGACAGATATAATTACAATAAGTAGCGATCTTCAAATTAAGCATGTGAAATCATATTTCAAACACAAATTACTTATAAGGCATTGTTTTTATGTTTAATTTGCTCAGGGAAATATATACTGATAAAGCACCAGCTAGAACTTCATAGTAACTATTTTAGGCATAGTGAAACAATATATATACGCAAATTTAGTTATATTTTTATTTTACGGTGTTTGAAATAAGAAAAACTAAATCGTAAACAAAATTTTATAAATGTATTGATTCAAAACTAAAATAAGAAGCTTGCAAATAATCACAACCTGGACTAATTTACAGTGGGGTTATAATTCACCCCACTGGATAATTTATGAAGCTCAGATTTCTAATACTGATAAATGAATACAGAAAATTATTTCAATAAAATACTTATATATTTCTATCAATATTTTTTTAAACAAATTTCTTATTTAGCATGGAGAGGATAAAGTCAGCAGTGATTTTTAAACTAATCCTACAACGTTTCTGGGAAAATGTAATCTGCCGTGTTTTGTGAATGAACAGACACGAAAAGATAATTTATTTTTTAAATTGTAACTAAAAGAAAAAAATCTGATGTGAGCAGCACATGACTTTCCCTGCAGACTTATATTCATGTTCTCTTTATTTTAATTAAATTTATTTCACTTTTAATTCAATTTTCGTTCTCATTCGATAACCGGACCTATTTTCAAAGGTGGCGTAGGGAAAGTACGAAAAACTAAAATATCTCGAGAACGGCTAGTCCTAGTGTAATGGGGTTGGTCTTATTCTTTTCGTCGTTAAAAATTACGTATTAAATCAGCATTTAATGGATATATTTGAGTATACCTAGTTTTTTATTTTAGATTTCGGCAATTTTTGCGGGCCATTTTGCAAAAAAAGGCAGGTTATTTTTTTCTGAATCGTACCAAAATCTAATCAGCACCATTGTGACCTATACGTGACTCATCTACCGAATTTTGTGAAATTCGGTCCATTAGTTTTTCAGCTACAGTGGATACAAGCTTTTGCGGGCCATTTCGCAAAAAAGGCGGGTTCTTTTATTCCGAATCGTACCCAAAACTAATCAGCACCAGCCCCGCCCACAAGTGACATACCTACAAAATTTTGTGAAATTCGGTCCATTAGTTTTTTAGTTAGAGTGGATACAAGATCTGCACAGACAGACAGACAGACACACACACAGACGTCACGCTAAAAATGGTGTTTTCGTATTCTAGAGGTCTCGAAACGTGTAGATCCGTCGAAAACTCGAGTTGCGATTTTCGGTATGATTCCAATACTTTCCCTATACATTACCATGTATTGCAGGGAAAGTAAAAATCCATCATTACGAATAAACTGCAAAATGTACAGATCTGAAATTTTACTGTTGACTAATATGAACTCGCTAATGTGCAAGACGGGCTTTGTATTTTGATTTGGATCTTAGTTAATTGAATGGTAATTAATAAAATTTCATATTGCAAGTGTGGAAAAATATTTTTTGGATCTAACCGATTTACAATTTCTGTGTGACGATTGCTGGAAGAAACGTCGCCAAAGATGCCCGAGGAAAATGTTTTTTATTATATTCTTATGAACAAGCCATTTCGCAACTATTGTTGACGTGTACAAATATGATTAAAATTTCTTTTATTGTAGTTAACAATTGTACAGTAGTAGACAAATTTGGGGAAACCTTCTGGAAAAAACGTATTTTTGAGGTTTGATGGCTCATAACACCACTTTTTTTGTACCAATACCATAAAATTATATATCAATAGAAAGATAATTTGATCAAGATTGTAATGCAATAAGATTTAATTTTCTGTATTCTATATTCTGTATTTACAAACATTGTTACATGTATTGTGTAGAGGTGATTTTAATTAAACTAAATTATGGAAACTACCAACTGAATACGAGGGTCACACTGAAATTTTTGGAACAGGGGCAGACGATATGCGTTAGAAAAAAAATATTGGCCGAATATTTAAATTTAAACACATATGTCCGCAGACTATAATTTGTGGCAATAATTATAATTTAGCTATCATAGAATAAATTTTGAAAAAAAGAAAATGGAGTTGACGCAAGAGCATTATCGAGCTATGATTTTCTATGATTTTAAAGTGGAGCAAAATCAAGAAGAATGTCTTCAACGTCTACAATTAGTATATGGAAATGATACTCCATCTCGTTCCACTGTATTCATATGGTTTAAAGAGTTTAGAAGAGGTTGGCATTTTTTCCTAGATGAAGAACACACAGGAAGACCTTTGTCAGCTGTAGTCCCAGAAAATGCGTCGGCCATTCAAAAGATGTTAATCGATTGATAATCGCTGTACCTACCAAATGATACAAAAAGAACTTATCATTGGATCCGCAGCTATACATAAAATTATTCATGAAGAACTGTATATGAAAAAATTTGTTTTTCGTTAGGTCCCCATAATTTAACAGAACACCAAAAAGCAGAGCATGTCAGAATCAGTAAAGAAACCCTAAAATTTCTTAATGATGGTGGACATCGTATTATTTCTAAAATCACAACTGGTGATGAAACGTACATACATTTTTTTGACGTTCCAACACTTCAAGAAAGTGAAGTATGGGTGTTTGAAGATCATCTCAAACCAACAATGGTGAAAAGACAACGAGCAATGAAAAAGTAATGAATGCCGTGTTCTTCAGAAGTACAGGTATCGCCAAAGCCATAAAGCTGGAGGAACAGAAGATAGTTGCATCTAACTGATACCCCACTGTCTTCCAGAAATTCTTCAGAAAGTGCATGTTAGAGGACTCATGCTTCACCATGACAATGCGTCTTCTCATTCAGCAAGAATGACAGTCAAATTTCTTGAATAAAGAAACATCAAAGTGATAGAGCATTCACCCTATTCTTCTGATCTTGCTATGTGTGACTTTTAGCTATTTTTTAATGTAAAAAATTTCACGTGGGAGTCGTTTTCATTCCGAAGATGAGGTTATAGAAGTATATTTTTCATCGATTCCAAGAAATGGGTGGCTTGAAGCATTTAATCTTTGGAAAAATTTTCTACAAAAGTGCATTGATGTTGGAGGGAAGTACTTTAAACACTTCTAAGAGTTGGTAAGTTTGACTTGTACCACCTAGCTGTATCTCAAAAATTTCAGTGTGACCGTCGTGTAACCCAAAAACTAAATACATTTGCTCTAATAAAGTAAACTAAATGCAGTTAAACCTATTTCATGTATTTTAAAAAGTATATATTTTTGTTTGTGTCGACAAAATTTTAATGTTCTTTCCTCCTTTTCTTATTTTTTAACCAAAAGATAGAATATTAGACATCACACTAAAACACACAGTACAATCCAAATCTAGTCACGATTAATGAAAAAAAAGATTGCAGATTGAGGGCCTGCAAATCCATTTTAGAGTGCTTACTCATCATGGGAAGACTCAGAAATTATTACTCAGATAATTTATTTTCAAATTTTCGAAGCTCTGAATGTATAATTTGAATGAAAAGAATCCCGATAAAATTAGATTGATTACTGCAATACATCATGTATATTTCGAAACATGAAACAAAGTTTTACTCAGTACTTTCGAATTATTGAACATTTGAATTGACAGGACAATATTAGTTTTGTGTTGTAAAATAATGACGAGTAAGTTTTAAGTGCATTGATTCAATACTTTTTAAGAAGACATATTCCAATAGTAAATTAGTTTTCTGAAAAGAAAAAAAATATTAAATTGCTATCATATTTTATCAGAAAATTATATCAATTTAAAAAATCTGATGTGGGCAGCTCATGACTTTCTCTGCAGATTCAAATTCATATGTTCTTTATTTCTTTAATAATTCATTCGATTGAGTTTAATTGCACCAAATAACACTAAATTTGCATTTTTAATTCAATTTTTGTTTTTATTTGGTAATTGGATATTTTTCCAATAGCGGCGTAATAAAAATGCAAGAAATCTCAAATATCTTGAGAACGGTTAGTCCTAAAGTATAATAGTGTGTTATATTCTTTCTTTGTCAAAAATTGCGTATAAAACAAGAATTTAATTGATACATTTCAGCATACGGTGTATTTTTTTTTTTTAATTTTGGTGATTTTTGCGGGCCATTTCGTAAAAAAAGGCAGGTTGTTATTTTCCGAATCATACCAAATTCTAGTCAGCACCAGAGTATCCAACAAGTAACATATCTACCAAATTTTGTGAAATTTGGTAAATTAGTATTTTAGCTAGAACGAATAAATGGAATTTTTACTGGCCATTTCGCAAAAAAAGGCGGGTTCTGTTTTTTACGAATCGTACCAAAAACTAATCAGCACCAGGATCACATCCAAGTGACTTACCTACTAAATTTTATGAAATTTGGCCCATTAGTTTTTTAGTTAGAGTGGTTACATACATTGCACAGACACACAGACGTCACCCTAAAAATAGTTTTTTCGTATTCTAGAGGTATTGAAACGTGTAGATCCGTCGAAAACTCGAGTTGCGATTTTCGACATGATTTCAATACTTTCCTTATACATTACCAAATATTGCAGGGAAAGTAAAAGTGGGTTTTATCCGATAATGCCTTTAATATACAGCAAATACGCTTATGGTCGCGCATTTTCTTCAAAAGCGATATCTCAAAACTAAAGATTGTTTAAAGAAATAGAAGAAAATCATTTAAGGTAAATGAACACCGGACATTAAAATGAAGACGTTTTTGAGGTCTTGAACAATAATAAAGATTTAATACTTTTCTATCAAAGTCCGCAAACGACTTTTAAATTCTTTAATTATTTCCCAAATTAAAAGCGTTTTATTGCCATAGTGTTCCAAAATAAAATCCGTAAGTAGCAGAAAAAATTGCTTATATTTATAAAATACTCGTTTTACTCTAGAAACTAAATTTTTAAAATTTTGCTACGAACTAAACAATTGTATATTATACTTTAAATTTTCAGCCTAAATGAAATACATCGACCATTCATTATATATGCTACAAGAAAAACAGATACAGTATCAAATTGGCCTTTTAGTCAACTTTTACAACATTTATAGTTACAGTTACCTTACACCTTTCTGGTAGGTCGGACGGTCTGGGTCTCAACAACAACAACATTTATAGTTAATATATTTATTTGTAGTCGATACTTTTTATACTTAGTACTCAAAAATACAAATACTTATTTTCTTGGTGTAACACTCTCTTGTAAACAATTCCACTAGTGAAAATCGAGAAATATAAATTTCAAGAAATCTTCATAACGAAACAAATGTGACTGGCGAATTTATTATAAAAAGCAATTAGCAGACTTTTGATGATTGATATTTACTTAATGTAATCATAGCAAGGCCTCATAAATGACATATTTTGCGTTGTGTCACTATTGATATAAAGGGCGTATATTTGGATGTTCGAAGTACTTTAACTGCCCTGATCATAAACCACAAATGTACAAGAAAATCTGATGTAGACAGCACATAACTTTCCCTGCAGCCTCATATTCACGTTCTCTTTATTTCTTCAATAATTCATTATATTGAGTTTAATTGCACGAAATAACACCCCTCAAGTGCTTAAAATTACAGTGTATTTGCACTTTTAAGTCAATTTGCGTTCTCAGTTGGTAACTGGATTTTTTTTTCAACGGTGGCGCAGCGTAAATACGAAAAAACTAAAATATCTCGAGAACGGCTAGCCCTTGTGTAATGAGGTTGATCTTATTATGTTTACTGTTAAAAATTTTACATAAAACAAGCATGCAATTGATATATTTAAGCATACGTAGATTTTTATTTTAGACTTTCACGAGTTTTGCGGGTCATTTCGCAAAAAAAGGCAAGTTGCATTTTCCGAATCGTACCAAAATCTAATCAGTACCAGGGTCACACACAAGTGACTTACTTACCAAATTCTATGAAATTATATGTTATATCCTAACTTTATATGTTATATCCTAACTTTATATCATTTTAGTTATTTCTAAAAAAAAGAGGCCACTACATTTTCATCTTCTTTTTTTTTGTACCTACTGTCATGAAAATTCTATAAAAATGTATAACTACAATTAAAAACCTTTTATATGCAAACAATTGTATAATAATTACGTTAGTAGCATGCAGTATGTAATATCCTAACTTTATATTATTTTATAGCTATTTCTAAGAAAAAGAGGCCACTACATTTTCATCTTCCTTTTGTGTATGAATGGATAACATCATCCTATGGTTTCAGATAGAAGGTAATGATTCTATTTATATAATATGTGCTAGTAAAATTAAAATCCAGTTTTATACAGATTTTCAAGATATACTTAACAAAAATATGACTTATTCTAATTTCCTGTATCTTCCACATTAATACCTTTAAATATAATTATACAAACCTATCAATATATTTTAGTTAAAAGAAATATTTAATTTCTTCATCAAAATGTTCGAAAACATAGTTTTCTGATCAGCGATTTGTTATAACATTTTTTGTATCGTTAGATTAATTTGCTCTATTTCTAACTTTTCAAATCGTCTTGTGTCATTGGCACAAGAAAAATACAGCTATTTCTTTAACGTATTTGCTATGCAAATCAACAATTGCATTTGCTGCCTTGCGTTTAAACTGAAGTTGAAAATTTAATTTTATTACTTTCTCTGTGACGTCTCAGAAAAGATAGTTTTTAAAGACTTAAAAGGACAATTAAATAAGACTTTAAAGGACGATATGTTTATTTAACGAATAATTATGAAATTAAAAGTATAAAAAAATAATTTCAATATTTGAGAATCCTAAAACAAGAAAGTAAAGTTTTAAAAATTTGAATATTAAATTAAAAAGTGAGACCACAGTAAAACAATGAAATCAAAGAAGCGCATTTAAATCGCAAAAGCGCATTAAATATATGTAAGAGCACGTTTAAATCACAATACATGCAACTACTGTTTCTCATCCAGTTGATGATATGATTGTTATTTTGCCTACTAGTGTTTCAGTTACTGTTGCTAAATTCCATTAAAAGTCTGATATCTTTAGTTTTCATAATTACTAGTTAATTATACAGTGGCTAAGATATTCACATTTAAAATATTGGGATGTAAAATGCGTAGCTAATATTTCGTCCTCCTTTTGTGCCATCTTGAAGGTCTGTCAGCAATAAATTTTGTGAATTTAAAAGTATATTAAGTAAACAAATAACAATTTCATTTAAAAGCCTGGCACTAAAGGCACCCTTCCTTCGGCATCATGGTCATATTTGCTCTTTAATAAAAATATCGTTCTACACCTAGTTGCCTTTCTTTATTGCTTTTGGTGTATTGACGAGATATAAGAAATTTAACTTTTAAAAAAAGTTTATCTCAACTTGCTAAAAAAAATCAAATGTTTTTAATAAAATTTCATATGCTTAATTTAATTGGTGGCAACAGTGTAAATTTTGATATAACTGAAAGAAAGTTCCCATTTGTTAAATTGAGAGGACACAGTATGCATAGAAAGTAATGTGTAGTAAATATTAGATTTTTAAGCGTTCTGCTAATCTGATAGATTTTTAGTAAAGTTATTGTAACATGTGAAAAGCGAACATCCAAGAAGCTTTTAAAGTGACATTTAAAAACCACTACTTTGGAGCATGTTCCCAGTATACGCAATTATACAGGGATAGAACCCTAATAATTTTGTAAGGAAATATCAGTGAGTGTACACGTTAGGTTTGTCTATAGTAAAGTGATCACACATACCCGAGTGAATAAAAATTGTTGCACCTCGTAATAACGAATATAAAAAGTTAAAATAACTAGCAAAAAGTCTGTCTTTGAATTAACTCGCGGGAATGAAATGTGCGAGTTGTAAAATATTTCAAATTAAAAACTTAATTTAACAAATAATTATGAAATTAGAAGTATAAAAAAATAATTTCGATATTGGAAAATCGTAATACAAAACAGCATATAAGTTTTTAGAATTTGAATACTAAATTAAACAAAGTACAGGAAAATAATCAAATCAAAGCAACACATTTAAATCTCAACAAGAAAGATCAATCATGCTTAAAGCATTGATTATGAAACACTTTCCAACTTCAATGCAATTTTCTTTAAACATGTCTAAAATGCAATACATTCCTCGGTAATATTTTAAAACTTATCACAATACTACATTAATTTATTATATTTGAAAACTTAAACCTTCATCGAGAAAAATTAACTTCATTCAAATGACGGCATTAAAATATAAATTGCCTGGTTTAAACATCTCTAAAATGTGATACATTCCTCGGTAATAATTTTAGAATTATCATAATACTACGATAATTTATTATATTTGAAAACTTCATCGAAAACAACTGAAATCCATTCAAATGACGTCATAGAAAAAATAACACGCCTGGCTCTCTCTATAAAAGCAACATTTCATTCATAAATAATTCCCCATTCATGTCATTCATCACAATACTATAATAATTTATATTATTTAAAAATTAAGACCATGGAGCTACAAGTAAGTAAAACTCTATGCGTAAAACTTCATCGAAAATTATCGTCCTTCTCTTTCTAAAATCAATGAATATTTCATTCATATCAGCCATGCAGGCTCCATGGACTAAATGATTTTGTGTTAAAGAATTACAGCGATTCTAATACAACTCATTCTACATATTTTGCTGTTTACATTTTACATAGGTGAAAAATAGGCTTAATAGTAGAAATAATCAAATTTGCATGAGCATTTAAACTGAAATATATTGTCATTGCGTTGTTAAAGTATGTAGATGCACAGAATTTAGGCCAAAATAAAGTAGTTTTAGGATGGATACAACACTCAATATGAATTAGAAAGAACTTTAAAAATCACGATTTTGAGACAAGATGGATGCCATATATCATTTTGAAGTGGGTCATGTGATCGTTTCATATCATGGACACGTGATCGTTTCATATAAGAGGTGTTATTATTATTTTAATTTTTATTTAAAAAACTACTGAATATATTTCGCTGA
Source organism: Amaurobius ferox (assembly GCA_951213105.1). NCBI lineage: Eukaryota > Metazoa > Arthropoda > Arachnida > Araneae > Amaurobiidae > Amaurobius > Amaurobius ferox. The sequence goes on from OX578148.1 coordinate 123,806,227, forward strand.
ATTTTTTTTTATATATTTTATGGAACAATTTGAATATTTCCTAAAATTTTCGAAGCAATTTGTGAATTTTAAATCCGCTTAAAAAATGCTTGAAAAATTAGGTCCCATAGGGCTCAATGTATTCCATTTTTTCAACCCGGGTTCAATCCAAAACTAATTGGGTGATATTATTCATTTATATTCCCATAGGTCCTATAGACCGTCTGAACAACATACTAAAATTTCATTTTGATTAAGTCATTTTTACGGCAGTTATCGTGCTAACGAACAGACAGACAGACAGACAGACAGAATGAACAAAGTCATAAACACTTTTCAACTTTGTTGTAAAGTGTTAAAAACGTAATAAATATGCAGGAGTACCTATAAATCACAATGCATGCAAGTCCATATATTTTCATTAGCTGTTTAAAAGTTGTTTACTTATTACTTGTAGGAAGAATAGCAAGCATGTCTGGTTTAAAAAAGGGCGTTTCAACCTATTACATTTCGTTTGAATAATTGAAATTGTGATTCTGTAAATCTGCGTGCAATTTGATGCATGTACTTCCTATTGCAGTTTTCAAGTAAAAAGTTCACAAAATTCAGGCAAATGCTGATTTCCCTTAGTTAGGAATGAAGAATCTGTCTATTAAAAAAATCTCAGCAAGAAAGAGAGATAAAAAATAAAGTCAATTGCAATGTTTGTAAAACATTATTGTTTATCAGCAAAAATCGACCGTAAAAACAGTTGCAGACGGTATTTATTCGACGCAATAAGGTTATTGGCAGATTTCTGTCAAATTTAAGAATGATGCAATAAAGAGGAATTACTTAAACCGAAAGCTAGTAGACAGTCTTGGTATATAATGCCGTCCGTCAGCAAAAATGCACATTGTGACTCGAAAGAGAACGTTGCTGAGTACTGTGGCAAGCCTTGTAGGTATCGCCGTGTTACAGTCCCTGATGATATAAATTATTGCCATTCGTAGACTAGTTTGGTTCCTTTATTGTGTCAATTCGTACTCATTAAACAATGATCAATAACTTTAATTAGCTTTTATTCCTCTACCTTGCTTTGTTGCCGCATTCGTTATCCTAATTTTTTTAATTCTTCACTAGGTGCACCGCTAGATGCACCTTTTACTTGATCAGGCACGGTCACTTTACTACTGTATAGTCCTAACGTGTACACTCGTGGACCTTTCGATCGCATAAAAGGTGCGAGGGAATACCACTAAAATGTGGTGAAATAATAAGTTATTTTTAACTAATTGCTCTTTATTTAAACATTTAGGTTTAAAAGATAATATTTTGAAGATTTTAGATTATATATGCTTTCGTATAAGTATAACGCCGTATACTGTATGTGTTCGCAGTAACGCGGCCTGGCATCAACCTGTAAATAATATAATTCTTAAAAGATAAGCAGTAAAGTTCAAATACTCTAAAATAGTGAGACATTTTTTCTCAACTTTACACACTTATTAAAATTATTATTTGTCATCAAAAATACTCAAATTTGCATTTCATATTTAACAATTCTAACGTTTTCTAAATAAACTTTTGAAGCTTGTTGTGATGACAGACAGAATTTTTAATCGACTTTACCAAATTCATAATTAAAATCAAATGTTCTCATGGACGATAAAACTGTCCCTTTGGTATTGCTTTCAATGTCATCTGAAGGCGTGTTTGGATACAGCCGCTGTCGACACGTTCATCACAAGCTTCTCCGAACTCAACCAGACTGTCAACACGAGCACATTTTCGTTTCACGTGTCTTCTTCCGCATCTGCATAACAAGCTGAACACCCTTCGCTTTTATTGGACTCGTGTCTGAATGAATTCTTGTTCATATTGCCATCGAATTGCGTGATTTTTTACTGACTTGGCGTCTCTCCAACTGGTTCCGCCTTCATATGCCTACTAGCTGATAGGCTTGTGCGAACATTTTCACTGGACGGATATACATTGGGAGTAACAGTAACACGTTGAGACCCAGACCGTCCGACCTACCAGAAAGGTGTAAGGTAACTGTATGGACGGCCGGGAAGTGCCACCCAATTTTGACCGGAACCAGTGGGGGAGGCATCCACAGGGACCGTACCCTCCTTCCCCTACCACCAACCTCTCGGAAGGACTTACGGACCCACATGTTTAACGTGATCGTACTCCGCCAGTAACACGTGGAACTTTTTATACGACTCCATCATAAATTACTGTGTGACTTTAATATGGCTTCACCATAAACTTGCATCGACTTTAACGTGAAGCTTCATTCTCAGCTTTAATATTAGCAGGAGCTAACCTTTCATTGCACAGACCTCAACTTGACGTTTATTTCTTGGTACTATAGCATCCTAGTATGAATGTTTCTGTTACGCCAATGTATCTCCGGCCAGTGAAAAATTTTCTCGCACAAACTCATCAGCCAATAGGCATATGAAAGTGCAGCTAGTTGAAGAGATGCGTTCGAGTAAAAAAAAGACAATAACAAATAAAATATTCAGTCAGACACAGAGCGGCTAGTATTCACATGTTATGCAGATGTGAAATGAAAATGTGCTCGTGTTGACAGCTGCTGTGTCTAAGCACGCCTTCAGATGGTATTGAAATCAATGCCAAAGGTAGAGTTTTATAGTTCATGAGAACATTTGATTTTAATTTCTGAATTTGGCTCTTAAAGTCGATTAAAAATTCTGTCTGTCATCACAACCAGCTTCAAAGTTTTATTTAGAAAACGTTAGAATTATTAAGTATGAAATGACATCAAAAATTCACAAATTTTCAAATAATAATTTTAATAAATGTTTAAAGTTGAGAAAAAATGTCTTATTATTTTAGAGTGTTTGAACTTTACTGTTTATCTCTTAAGAATTATTATAATTTACAGGTTGATGCCAGGCCGGGTTGTTGCGAAATCGGAGTTATACGAATGCATACATAACTTAAAATCTCCAATATAAATATAATCTTTAAAACCTAAATATTTAAATAAAGAGTAATTAGTTTAAAATAACTTCTTATTAACTATTTCACTAGATTTTGGTGCTATTCCCTCGCACCTTGCATGAGAACTTTCCTTGTAATATGTATTCTAGCATCTTGTAGTTTCCAGTAAATGTTTGTCATTTTACGAAAACTGCGAGTAATGGGCGGAAAACTATAATTTCAAAGTATTTTAAACTTGTTCCTTTGCAATATAATTTATTATTTTTATGTTTCAGAGCACATTGACGGATGCTATTTTTTACAGGTATCCGCTTTGGGAAAGAATGTTAAATATCGATTTTGAATATTCTCTTGAACTGCTGTTTGGAGTTATGCGACACGTGTAAGGTTCAAACGAAAGTCGAATTCTCGGCTATCGAGACTCCCTGTATTTAAAAATAACATTCTGATAATGTCTCTAAAGTTTGAACTGGAATGTGCTGCATTGGTTTGTAACTCTTTTAGTTGTAATAAAAGTTGCTGAAATTACTTTGTCATGTTCTCTCATCATTGCTGTTTTGTGCAGTATTGGAACAAAAAAAAAAAGGCCCATGCGCGGACGACCAATAAACTAAGTCCACGCGCATGCTCATACTGTCTGGTGCAGCTGCACCAGACAGTATGAGCATGCGCGTGGACTTAGTTTATTGGTCGTCCGCGCATGGGCCTTTTTTTTTCGCTACTCACAATAAATTCACCGCATTTTTTTATGCTAAATTAAAAACAATTTTATTGATTTCTACAATAGATTACAAAAACTTCTTCATTGTCCGTAGTTTGGGAATGCCACCAGTTACTTTAGAATTTTACAGACACAGGAGTCCTTAACTGGAAATAATGAGACAAACATTAATTGAACAAAGCATTGCAAAATAAGAAATGCAACACTATTTTCCGCAAGTTCTGGCAAAAACGAACTTTCTCATAATTTCAAGCGGCCAAAATTTGTACTACTTTAACGTAGATCGTTTTGATACATGAACAATAAGATAATGAAAAATGTTTAAATTTGGGTAACACAATCCATTAAAGTCCGAAACTAAATAAATGTATAGTAGCCAATATTGACATGGGTATCCTAGTGCAAGCGTCATACGTATTACCTGTCGGGTTTCTCTGTAGTCTAAAAAAATACGATGGATATGGCACACAGATCATATCTTTAAAGGACTTGTGCTAATAAAATCATTGGCGCTAAAAAGGAAATTAATGTTAAATTAATTATTTTGCAATATTTTTACCTACTCAAAGAACTAGACATAGAGTTTGGTTTATTCGCAGAAAGCGCCCATTGCGCCCATATTAGTGTGTTGTTCAGACGATCTGTGGGATATATGGGAATGGAAATAAATAATATGACCCAATTCGTTTTGGATTGAACCCTATGGGAGCTAATTTTTCAAACATTTTTTAAGCAAATTTAAAAGAATGAGGAATATAACATGTGTTTTTAAATTAAACGATCATGTACACAATATTATGATTATATGAATTACTTTGCTAATACAGACCCTCCGTATTTAAAGTCTATGCGTGATTAAAACTAAGATTAAAAAAAATCCCACATCCATATTTAGTAGGGGTTCACGATTAAAAAGATTTGGAAACCACCGCTCTAAGGTCTTGAGATCTGTCAAAACAAATTTCAAAACATAATCGTTATGTTAAGAAGTACATTTTTGTAAGATTAAATTTTGTTCATTAGTAACATTTAAAAAATAAATAATTTAAATTTAAAGCTATTCTCTGCTTTTTTCATTGTATGCTTTACTATTTTAATTCGAACAAAAGTGTACAGGATTACTAAGAATTCTTTTAGATGCAGAGTAACTGGCGGTTTCTGTGGATAAACACAACGCGATGCCTAGTGCCTCAAGTACTTAAACATTGCAAAATAATTAACATTAAACAAACTTTACTTTTCTCTTAGCACCAAATATTTTTAATTAGTACAAAACCGAAAAATAACTTCAACATAAAAAACCAGCCCGATAAAAGGCTTTTGCTAACAGTTGGTCAGGTTGGTTATAGACCTTAATGCAGTTTTGTGTTCAAAATTCTTAAAAAATATATTGATGCGAAAACTTTGATAAATTTGTATTGGATATAAAAATTTGACCCATTAAGCGGAATTGCAGAGGAATCGTGGAGTAATAGACTTATGTGATGGTTTACAAGAAAAGCGTCCACTTGTCTGTAAGTTTACTTCTGTAGCAACGTGGTATATAGCCATTAAACCGACAACTGCTTCCTTTTAAGTTTCCAAGGATATCATACTGGAAAGGTTTTTATTATGCTAGGCATGCTGCCAATTCCCAGAAAGTAAAGTTTTTCTATCAACCAGGGTTGGGAATAAACCTGGATTTTAAAAATAGAAAAAACAATATTTAAACAAGAAAAACATGGATTAAACCCGCCAACCAGACCATCAACTCAAAACATTCACGCTGTTTTTCTCTGTTTTAATAGTCTCATTTGATTAAGATATGCAACATTTGTAAGATAAGTTGCAATTATCGTAAAGGCATCTCGTTTTCAACACTTTACAACATAGTTGAAAAGTATTTATGACTTTGTTCTTTCTGTCTATCAGCCCGTTCGCACGATAACTACCGTAAAAATGACTTTATCAAAATAAAATATTAGTGTGTTGTTCAGACGATCTGTGGGATATATGGGAATGGAAATAAATAATATGACCCAATTCGTTTTGGATTGAACCCTATGGGAGCTAATTTTTCAAACATTTTTTAAGCAAATTTAAAATTCACAAATTGCTTCGAAAGTTTTAGGAAATATTCTAATTATTCCATAAAATATATAAAAAAAATTTCAGCAAAAAAAAATTCGGTAGTTTTTTAAATAAACATTAAAATGATAATTACACCCATATTATATGAAGAGATCGCGTGACCCATTTCAATATAAAATATGGCATCCATCTTGTGCCAAAATCGTGATTTTTAAAGTTCTTTTTAATTTATATTTAGTGTTGTATCCGTCCTAAAATCGCTTTATTTTTGCTTAACTTCTGTGCATCTATATTCTGAAACAACGCAATTATAATATAATTGTGTTTAAATGATCATCAAACTTTGATTATTTCTACATGGACTCCTAATTTGAACGTATGCAGAATCTAAACACATCAAGCTCCAAGATGAATTCTATAAAAATTGCTAAATTTTTAAAGCAAAATTATTTAGCTCTGGAGTCTGGAACGCAACTGATATGAATGAAACATTCATTTATTTTACATATAGAAGCAGACGATTTTATAGCAATGACTTTTTCGATGAAGTTTTAAGCATAAAGTCTTTTACCTCCGTGGTTTTAAATTTTTAAGTAATATAAAATATTGTAGTATTGTGATGAATGAAAGAAATGGAGTAAAAGTGTATAAATGAAATATTTACTGCTTTTACATAGAGCCAGGCGATTTATATTTCGATGACGTCATTTGAATAAAGTTCAGTTTTTTTTTCGATGAAGTTTTAAGTTTTCAAATATAATAAATTAGTGCAGTATTGTGTTAATTTTAAAAAATATTACCGCTGAATATATAGCATTTTAGAGATGTTTAAATAAAATTGCATTTCAGTTGGAAAGTGTGTAATAATCAATGCTTTATGCATGATTGATCTTGTTTTTATTAGAATCAGCCTGAAAAGCTGTAGTAAGCAAAGTTAACTTCATTTTGAAATTTTCCAACAATTTGCCCCCTTTTCTTGTAAACCATGACATGTGCACTACACACCATCATTTACCAGCAATCGAAAACACACTAAATTGATAACATAAGTTTTTTTCAATTTTTTCACAAATCAATACATACAAAAGTTTAAATACATAAAAACGTAAGCTGACCTGTTTATATAATTTTAGAAAACAGTATTTGAAAAATCGTTTTTTCCATTTCCCGAAGCATATACATCATTTCCATGAAACTATGATTTTTTTATATTTTTAGAATACAGATAAAAATAAGAAATTTTTATAATTTAAATATTGTGAGGAGCAAGCAATGTATAGCAATACATAATATTTAGTATCCTTATCCAATAAAAATCCACGAGAAATTGGTATAAAATTCTACAAGAAAACTCAGATATGATTAAAGGGCAATGAGAAAAGAGATTTCTAAATTCCAATCATTGTACTACTACTATCTGCCAATCGCGTATGTTTGTAATATATGTCGTCACTATTACGAAGCCCCTGCTTGACCTAGAAGCTGGTTTTTGCTAACGTAAATATCTGACCAGAAATGAGCCCGAAAATTTCGAAAATTTTAATAGATGTTTAAATATATGTAAAATACCTCTGGTTTTAGAATAAAAATAGGGGGGGGGGGGAGCAGGAAAAAAGTATTTTTCCTCCTGCAACAAAAAGGTAGAATATTTTTGCACAGAAGATACATCAATTTGGAAGATCCTCTAGAAACCAGAATTTTTATAAAATCAATAATCTTTTTATACAGATTTTTAAAAATTGCAAAAAACACTGTAAATCTGTATTGAAACAAAGGTGGAACATTGCAGCCGATAAGTCTCACCCGGGGAACTCTAAATAGAAAACATCTGTCTCTTCCCAAACAGCTGACGTCTAGAGTAGCGAAACTCAAACTTCAGAAAACTAAACTTGCGAATTTAGCAGAAAGATTTATTTTTTTAAAATATAAGATTGTAACATTACGCTAAGAATTTCCCGAAAAAATCACCGATTTGGTAATTCTCCATATTGCTCAAAATTAAAGCTTCGCAACAAAGTTTTAAAAAAGAATTCCCAATTCCATTTTGCTGCCATTAAGTCATACATCAGGAAAATCTTAAAAATCTAATATGTACAAATTTTCAATATCATGACTAAAAGATCAAAAATTTGCACTGCATCTTGATTTATTCAATTACAAATATTTGCTTGAGAACCAATGCTACTTCACTATTTATCGTTGTTACAAAAATACGTCCTTTTCAACGTTAAACTCCGAAATCAGACTAAAAAGAAAATATATAGAAAAGCAATAATAGATTACCAATAGGCTCTTGGAACGTTAATACCAGCCCTTGAAGACGGATTTTGCCCTTGAAAAGAGATTTTGACCTTGAAGATAATACCCATTAACATCCAACATTCAAGGTCATCGGCAGAGAACCAGCAGAGCAGTAAAAATGTTTGTTCAAACTTTCCTGTTGATGAGAGTAAAAGTAGTCAAAAAGTGATTGACATTTTATATTTACAAATAATCATCAATAAACGTACTAAAGATAACAAGTAAAAGCTTTTTAAAGAACTCCATTTATTATTTGTATGTAATTTAAATGTATGAAAATTTTTAATTGTGTTGAAGCTTAACCATTCGAGTGTTGAAGCTTAACCATTCTGTGATCGAGCAAATTTGCGCACCAGATATCCAGTTATTCTTAAAAAGCAATTCCATTCCCATGGTGGGTCCAGTACTAGCCAGAGAAATTTCAAAATCCAAATAATTAAAATATATCCCAAAATATAACAACATATTAAATATGGACATAGCTGCTCCAGTTCTTGGTGCAGTTCTCTAAAAATGGGTATACTATAATGGCGGACCTAGTCCAAACTGTGCCGGTAAGATTCAGAAACCAAAAAATATACCATGACAGACAGCGATATGCCAAGTTTGAGCTTTCTTCTTGCTACTCCATATAACGAATTATTCCATAGAAACGAGTACATACCTATAGCGGTCCCAGGGTGGGCTAGTCAAACAAGAATTAACCTTTTGCTTACGGGTGGGACAGCGTCCATCCCAAACGAAGAACCTCTCAAAAAGACATATTTGACATACCCTATCCCAAATAGTTCGATCCCCCTTTGCAGGCATTGGCGTTCAAGGGCGCCAATGCCTGCAAAGGGGGATCGAACTGTTTGGGATAGGGTATGTCTAATACCTGTCTTTTTGAGAGGTTCTTCGTTTGGGATGGACGATTAATTATAGCGCGATTAATTCGTATCGCGTTATACGGAAACAGCGTTATAAGAAACTCAGATAGTGCAAATTAGATTAATTCATATCGTGCTATATGGAAACCGCATGCCGTGTTGTATGGAAATCACGTTATAAGAAACTGCAATGCTGTATAACTCTGCATTTACAGGGATTTCCCTGATAACTGAAATTGAAAAAGTGATGTACGTGGATGAAAAGACAAGGGAAATTCACCATTAATTTCAACAGTAAAAGTGTAATAGAAAAAATCATGTTATAGGGACACTACTTAAACTAATTGATTTATATTATACAGAAACAGCGTTATAAGACTGCCGTGTTACATGGAAATCGCGTTTTATGAGAACCGCGTTATGGGAGGGGTGTCGCAATTTTTGCTCCGCGTTATATGGAAACCGCGCTATGAGAGTACCGCGTTATATGGAAACCGCGCTATGAGAGTACCGCGTTATATGGAAACCGCGTTATGAGAGTACCACGTTATAGGAGGGTTGACTGTGTAATACTTGTACTGTCCAAATAAACCTTTAACAATATAATATCATTTAACTTGAGAATATCCTTTAAATCCAGGATAAGATCCATTAATCTCATCAGGACATCACAGAATTATTACGGAAAATAATACAAAATTGAGTAATTACTGATAGAACGATTCCTGTTTGCTAAGCACCACAGTTTAAAGCTACAAAATGTAGAAGTTATTTTCAGGAATTAAAAGTACATTTAAAATTGCTCAGTAAAATATGCGTGGTTCCATTTCCGGTGAAAAGAATATGCTTATTCTGCAAGTGCAAAGTGCTAAATTCTAGCTGTTAAGCAGGGAGGTAGGTCAGGGGAAATATGGAGTAAAATGATATCAAGAAAAATTTTAAAAAATGCGACTTTTAATGTAATCGATGTAAGATTGTAAGTAATCGAGTAAGATTGTAAGTATCTATGTAAGTAATGTAAGCGATGTAAGATAGTTAATGCAAGTTTGTATATATTTATATTATGTAAATTTGGAATAACAGAGGGGTTAATGGCACAACATCTACATGCAGGACATATTACACGAATCCCATGAACCAATAGAAAGATTAATGAATCCGGTTAAAACAGGATACTTAAACGCCAATAGATCAAATTACAATCCACGTAAGAATTATTACAAATTACAATCAATATAATGAAGAAAATGAATTTAAAAGCAGGATATAATTAATTACGAAAATAAAATATAAAGGACGAAACGCAAATGTGGAAGGTAAAGTATAAAAGCATGTTTCATTAAAAACAAAGAGAAAGAAAATTAGCAAACACAGGATTTTCATCAAACAAACGTCATCTCTTTTAAAAAGGAATCTTCCCCATCTGAAATGTGCAGTTAAATAAAATGGAATTCTATATATCTCTTGGGAAAAGTTTTAGGAATTTTCATCATTTGCATTGCGGGAAAGCCTGAAGAATATGTGTACTAAATTAGAATTTCGGGATCTTTATCAACTTTATACAAAATTCTAATCACACCTATAACAGTTATATTAGTGTTTTTGAACAAGTGTTCACTACTACTTCATGCGCCTCCAGTTCCAAAACCTGAACGACTGAACTGTTAGTTTGACTCGGAAAAGCTACATTCACAAAAGCATTCAACTACAACTAAGGGATATTTAAAACTCGCGTAGATGTAAAAAACAAAGGGGGGGGGGGATATCCGTAATTACATCTAGAAAGTTTTTTATTTAAACATCACTTTGATGTAAATAAGTAATTATAGCAAAACTATATGCCACTAAATATTGGCTTTTTCATTTTCTAATTCGATACAAAAAAATAAATTACATATATACTCAACTGTAGGATACAAAAATAATTGAACACTTCATTCAAAATAAATATCTGCAATTTTATCAACTGAAACAAACTCTCGAACAAGGGTCCCACGCACATAAAAATATGTTAATAAAGTTGGTATCGAAGTGAACATTGCATGTAGTGTTTAAGGATATCGAAATCAACTATGTTTCAGACTATTTCATGTTTAATAAAAATTCTATTTACATAAATATATATCCTGTTTCTTCACGAAATTCGCTGAATGTACTTTAGACTTTTATACCCACTAGTTTTAAACACTTGTATAGAATGTTCCTTATGACATTCCAGTACCATCTGCTATTCGATTTATGCCACACTAAGTTTAGCCGATATCAGAAGAGATTATTAATCTATAATCAGCGGTAGGCTCAAATTTTAACAAAACGCACTTTAGATCCTTAATTCTATAAGCTACAGATACTTGTTTAGCATGCTCTTAAGCTACTCCCTGTGCCATCTGAATAATTTATGTCAAAAGGAATTTACCACAAAGCAAAAGAGATTAAATTCAAAATTAGCGGTAAACTCAGATAAGAAGAAAATGGGTTTTAAACATTTATTTGAGGCTTTGATTCAATTATTTGTTTTTACTTCTACTAAGTACTCGTGTAGAGAAAGTATTATTTTCCTGAATTTTTTCGAATTCGAAATTTCGACGCCTTCTGAACACGTTGACTATTTTTGGAGTAATGGAGTATTGAAGTCTGTGGTCGATTTCTTGTGTACACGATATCGGCCACAAATATTAATGGAATTTCACGACACTTTATATCCGGTTTTGCTATCAAATAATCTAGAGCTAGATATAATTTATTTTTAATGCAAGCGAAAACTTCGCAATGGATTCAAAATTTTATATCTTTTTTAACAAGGCAACATAGGACAAAATTTGGCTTAATGATGCATACAAGGGTTTATTTATATCTCAATAATCACGAAACTATTGTTTCAATCAGTGTTGTGAAAAATAATCGCGATACAATTTTCTTTGTTCGTGACGTCATTAGCTTCCCTCGTGTGTGTGTGTGTGGGGGGGGGGGGGGGAATTACTCCCCCCGGGGATACATTGTCAAGTATAGTATCAATTGAAAGATTTTTTCAAGCCTTTTAAAGTGAAGGGTAACACGCTATAATTGCAAACATTTAGACCCACGATACCGATTTTTCAAAAAAATTACTCGTAGAATTTGAAAAAAAAAATGAGTTCTGGTATGAGAAAGTTAATTTGTTTATTGATCAACAATAAATGCATTTTCTTAACTAGGTTCGTGTAAAAAAAAAAAAAATTCGTGTCCTTTTCTGTAATTGGTAACGAAAAATGTGTAAAAAAAAATATTTAATAAAAAGAAAGTGTAAACTCATTTTTAAAAAACACTATACTATGTTCCTCATAATAGATCAAAGTGTATTTCTATAATACCGATGAGATGCTAAGTGCTCTAAAACGAACCAGAACACAAACAATCGATTGCGATTTGGTGTTGAACATTAAAGTCCGCATAATCCTATTGATCAACATCCGATTTGCACTCTTATTGGTTACAAGTTAATTAGCAAAGTGATCTCTCATGTGAAATAGATGCAACCAATCAATGTAAAATTAGTTCTTTCGCATTCTAAAAGGCTTAATATGTATAGATCCACCTGAAACTCAGGTTCTAATTTTCGGTGAGAGAGAGAGAGGGGTCACGAAATGTGCAATTTGTCGAAAACGCGAATTCCGTTTTCCGATCCTTTCCTTATATACATTGACCGTGTATTGTATAGAAAGTATATTGTATTGTATTCACTTTCGTATACGCATAAAAAAAGGTGTTTTGTTTGTTTGTTTTTCCAAATTTTTCAAATTCAAAATTTTGACTGAAATACCTCATTTCGAACACTTTCGGAAATATGCATGTGTATGTGTGTGCATATTCACGGTGTAACCAGAAGTCGAAAACGAATCAACCATTTTTTCAATGTCGGTGCGTGTCGAGCTCGTGATGTTACTTGAAACTAATGAGAAAAATCAAATACATTTTGGCTCTAACTACTGTTCGAACCATGAGCCTGTTGATTTTGAAGGTGAACATCGGAAGGTTTTCAATTTTTATTTTTTTTATTTTTTTCAAAAATCGTTACAAGAAGTTTGATTTCTTTAAAACTATTACAGAAATTAGTATTTTATATGTAATTTTTATTTCAAAGCCAACGATGGTATCATATAAGACGTATGGTACCATATTATACATATTTTATGTAAAATAGAAATATATAAACATTAAATGTACTACGATTCTTAAGAGTATTTCTGTAAGCCCTTTGAACCAAAAATAGACTTACTTATCAGTTATCACAAGCCGTTTTCAAGATATTCGAAATTGTACTTATTGTCACACGGAATCCAATATTTCTCGAATTAACAGAGCAAACTGAATTATATGTTGCACAAAAATTTGTTCTCCATATATGACTGAGACCTAATGGTTTTCAAAGTTAAAGAACTCGGTATTAGCTATGAATGTTTTTTATTTCGTAATAAGCGCTATAAAAAGATAATTATGTTTAAACATTTTACTAAAATACCTATTACATAAATTACTAGTTATTTAAAAACGAATACCATTTATAACACATTAATATCCTCTATTCTCTAGATATTACACTTTTGAAAATAGAAAAATCATAAAAAAAAATGCAAGATACACATTATTATCAAATGATTGCATGTTTTATTTAAGTAATAAATCACGTGTTTGGGCACCGTTGTCGAGTCCTAGTTCGAACCCTTCTTCAGTTCGGGTTCGAGCCTTTCTTGAGTCCTAGTTCGAGCCCTATCTCGAGCTAATACATATTTAACTTTGCCATGGATAGTGTCATATTTCTTGAAATAAACGAATGAATTGCATGAAATTTGATATGCCTATTTTAATAATTAACTTCCGACAAAACTATTGATTTTTAACGTTTTGTTATCAAGTTATAACGACAATGGTCGATTTTCAAACATATATTTTGTCGTATTTAAGTTTTTAAAAAGTTTTATACTATTAAGTTTTATATTATTTTATCGTACTATTTTGTCGTAGTTTTAAAAAATATTCATTTACTTATCAAATTTACTAATTATAGCCTCTCAAAAACTAAAACATAAAAGTAATGAAAAGCATTACAAGTATTTTTTAGATTTCTGACGACAGAATATCTATAAATGCTTACATTTTTGCATGTTATGTTCGGAAATATAAGCGTCCAAAGTATTTACATTTTTTCGTAACACTCCGAATTCAGTTGAATACTACAACAAAGACGTTATTTCAGTCAATAAGAAACAAAAAAGATTAATCATGCATAAAGCAGCGATGCATAAAATTCGTCTTTTAATCTAGCGTAATCCACACTCTTATAATTTAAATATCTGTATTCAATAACTTAGAATGCCTGCAATGATCTTTTTGTTTAAAATTAGTTTAATCGGCTATTCACGCACAAAAAAACTATTAAAATGTCAGAAGTATGAAATTTGCCGATAACCGTATTGTGTCAAATAAATGTCTTCTACAACAGTTTTGGTGTCGATCTCTACCCATTAAACAATGTTCCAGTAACGTGGTAATTTGCTTTTAATCTATCTGATATTGTTGCAGAGTTCGTAATCCTAACATTTTAAACTATCTGCTAGGAGCCCTCATTTATTCAATCGGACATGGTCACTTTACTATAGACTGGCCTAACGTCTACACTCCTGGACCTTTTCTTATACAGTTATTGGGCTACTTAAGGATTTTCTTAAAAACCCTATATACATACTTTTAACATATTTAACGTAAAGAACATATCAGAAACCAGGTTGACATTTTATTTTCAATTAGATATCAGTTTCACTTACTAACATAATATTTATTTAATGTGTGTGTTACCGGCAATGTATGAAAGCCGGCATTCTGTAGAATACCTAGGCATGATATAGAATACCAAAAACTGATCGGCAATCTATAAAACGATTAACATTTCACACATTTCCTAGGCATTGTATAGAATGTCAAATGACAAACCGGCAAAGTATGAAATATATCTCCGATTCATTCCTTTTTTCATACTTTGCCTAAATAGCATGTGTTATTCTATAGAATGCCTAGGTATTATATACAATGCCTAGGGAAAGTATATAATAATTCTCATATTTCATACTTTACCTAAAAACGGCCGGTATTCTATAAAATGCCTAGGTATTCTATAGAATGCCGACATTTCATACATTGCCGGTAACATATACATAGGAATGTCAAAAGAGAATTCGACACGTACATGCATACTTAATATAATCGCGACCTACGATAGAACAGATCTCGTTAATGAAATCTATATAAATAAAAATGAAAATCTGTCTGTCTGTCTGTCTGTCACACCATCACGGGAGAACGGCTGAGCCGAATTTGATGAAATTTTGTGGGTAGCCCAGAAATAGCCCCACTTAAAATTATATCTGTGTTTTGAGTTTCTACGACCAGTGGTTCTCGAGATATTAGTAAAAAACGAAATTTTCGTTTGTCTCATCATCACGGAAAAACGGCTGAACCGAATTTAATGAAATTTGGTGAATAGCCTTGAAATATCCCCCCATAAATTTTGTCCAAGTTTCGAGTTTCTAAGACCTGGGGTTGTCGAGATATTAATGAAAAACGGAACTTTTCCCTAGGAGTTCTACTCCCTAACTCCGTGGTTTATCCAAACGAAAAGCTTGAAAATCGTTTGAAAGTGAATTAAAATTTAATCTCTGAGTTTGATGGGAGATTTTTTGCGTTAATTAGTCACTTTCTGAAAACATGAATTGTTTGAAACATGATTTAAAGGGGAAATCTATCTCCATGGTTCATGGTTTATTTAAAACAAGCTTTTGCGGAACAATGAGAAGTATAGAGAAATCAAAATCGTTATTTAATTTCGCAGTTTATGTTATAAGACATGACATATTTAACATGTTATAAGATTCTATCTTATATCATGTTACTCAGAAACGCAATTAAATTAAATCTGTCTGTTAATTTTAATAATTATTTTTTCGATTTGAATAATAAATAAATGGATATAAAAATATATTTTAGAAAAGAACGATTTGATTTTTCTTATAGCATTTTTGACTGAATAATATCAATTACGGTCTTCAGATTTAAAAATTATTACTATTTATATTTTCGGGGATTATTGATTCAAGGATTATTGATATTTTCAAGTTATTATGCAATTATTTTATTATGACAAAAATTGTTTAAACTCATATATTGTATGTTGTACGAATCTTCTACAAATACACGTGTATATATTTTAATCTACGAGAATATAAGTAGTACATGTATTTTGACATATGTTTTGATATATATTGGCATATATTGGAATCAATTACGACCTTCTGGTATAAAGAGTACGGATATTATTGATGTTTTCAATTTATTACGTCATCTCTTTTATTTTGGCAAATATTTTTGAGACGCATATTGTAATACGGGTAATCTTCTACTAACACATTGGCATATTTTCTGATCTGCGACAATATAATTAATACGGGGTTGCATATATTCATTGAATTCCTATTTTTTCTTCTGTAAATTTGCTTACAAAAGGGGGCAGGATGTTTTATTCTTCAGATCTGATCGTGAAGATAATTTTGCATAGTGAGAGCATATATTCTTAAACTTCTCTTTAGGAGCAATAAATTTAATATTTTAACACAATTTGCACATGATTGCGAACTTTAAGTTTCTTTAAATTATACACTCCGTACGAATAACGGGTGTGCTGTTAGTGGTTAATAAATTTTAACATTTTAGGAGGATATATCATGTTGCTCGGCATCGCAATTAAATTAAATGTGTTTGTTAATGTTTTTATTATTTTTTTTCGATTTAAATAATAAATAAATGGATAAATGGATATAAAAGTATATCTTATGAATGGACGGTTTGATTTTTCTTTTAATTATATTAATTGCTGACTGCGTACATCAATTGCATTTATTTTGGCAAAGAGTTTTCAAGCTTATATCGTATTTAGCTACTAAACTCATATATTGTGTTTAGCCAATAAATTCATATAGCCGATTGTTGAAACAGAAAAAGAGTAGAGCGGGTATATCTTCTAATACAATTGTAGTGTTTTCATTTAGTATATTGAAACGGGATAAGAATGTTTCATTCAGATCTGCAAATTCAAAGCTACGAATTTGGAGTGATATCGCTAATTTGACAACTTTTCTTAAACTTTGCCAAATTGACGGAAATGTCGCCAAATTGATATAAACGACACACAAACAGCTGCCATAAACTTTCGGGTTGGTCGTGTGGCTTGGGTCTTCTACATATCAATGAAATTTTTTTTTGTTTTGTTAGAAGAGAGTACTGAAATGATGTTTGGTTAGCATTTATCTGTCAGACCAACTTAGTAATACATCACTACTTAGTAATCCATCCTACTTAGTAATACATTTAGCGAATTTTTAAAATGTCACCAAATTGATAAAAATGTTTTCAAATCTATAAAAATATCTTGAAATTGATAAAATTGCGCTACATAAATGATATTAATTGTTTTTTGTTAGGGGATAGTATTGTGATGATATTTCGTCAATTTGTCGCAAAGTGGAACTGTCAGTTCTACAGTCCCACTTGGCGATAAATTTGGCGATTTTTTAAAATGTCGCTAATTTGACGAAACTGTCGCCAAATGTTCCATAGAAATATAACTATTTAGACGATATTTTTTCTACCAATTTATTTGAAGCAAATGATATCATGTCGCTTAGCAACGGATTTAAATCCAATGTGTTTATGCGGCAGACTATTTTTATTAAATCCTTTCCGATTTGAATAATGAAGATATGTATATAAAATAAATTTCATTGCCATTTCATTTTGGACTGGATAATATCAATTATACTCTTCAGGTTTAAACATTATTATTATTGATATTTTCCGGAATTATTGATTCAGGGATTATTGATATTTTTAAGTTATTACGCCATTGTTTTATTGCGGCAAAAATTGCTGACACACGCATATTGTACGTTGTACGAGTAATCTTCTAGGAATGCACGGGTATATCTTCTAACCTACGAGAATATAAGTAGTACAGGTATATTGGCATATATTTTGACATATATTGGCATATATATTGGAATCAAGTACAGTCTTCTGGTATGAAGATTAAGGGGATTAATTATATATTCAATTTATTACGTCGTCTGTTGTATTTTACCAAAAAACATTTGTGACTCATATTGCAAAACGGGTAATCTTCTACTAATAATCGGACATTATAAGTAGTACGTGTATATCTTCCCATATAATTTTAGCACTTTCATTTTGACATATATTGGAATAAATGACTGTCTTCAGATTTAAAGATTACGGGTTTATTGGTATTTTCAATTTATACATGTAATCTACTAATACAGGTTATATTTTCTAATATTCGCGCATATAATTAGTACGGGTCCCATACAATTTTAACGCTTTTATTTTGCATATATTGATTCAATTCCATATTGTTTTTTATATTTGCTTACATAAGGGGTCCAAGATGTTTTATTCTTCAGATATGTCCATGAAGATAATTTTATATAGCGAGAACAGAGATTCTTAATCTTCTTTTTAGGAGCATTATATTAAATATTTTAACAGAATATTTTGATTAAACATGTCATTTAGTATACTATAAGAATTTGGGCATGATTATGAATTTCAAGTTTCTTTATATTATATACTCCGTACGAAGAACGGGTATGCTGCTAGTTTAACAATATAATTCAATTTTTTCTAAATGTTTTAATAAGTGGTTTGGACAGAATATAGAAAACTTTTTGGACTCTGTATATTATTCTCTGTCCTCTACAAAATTTCACAAAATCCGTAACAAGTAAAACGTATTGTGTTTTGTCCATGGACCGTCAAACATTACAGAACAATATTCATCACAGTTATTTAAAAACTGTCATATTTACTTACTCACATCATAGCTAATCCACAACCAATGCAGAGTAGGTGATGACATCGCCAACAGATTCAAAACTTCCATTAGAGGGTTGCCGTTGGGTTCTGCATCTTGACCGTGCCAGACATCCGCCTGCCCCCGCCCAAAGGAATTGCTCGTCGCTCTACATGTGTAGAAAGAAATAAAATCAATGCAAAAGAAAAGTAGAAATTATTGATTACAGGTCAGTCATTCTACGTAATTGAGAATTATAAAAAATTCGTTTAAAAACTGCCGACCGTATAGTAAATGGAGTTTCGAATGAAGATGCTGAATAGTTTGGTAATCAGCCTAAGCTGAACGGATATTTCAGATCTAAAACATACTTCAATGTTTTTATAACAACCGACAAAGAGTAAAATTTTTACACACATCAGAGATAGTTTGACCAGGACTGAAAACTTTAAATGAATTTGATTCATTGTGAACGTACTGATGCGTCCCTTATTTGAATCCGAGATTTGAAACCCATATTTGAAAAAAAATTAATGGAAATTGTTTTTGAGAAAAGAAATTGTTGATCAGATAGTTATAAAACGCGGCATTTTAAGTTTCTTATATCTTTTTAATTTGAGATTTATCTAACGCAACGAACTCTTAATGTAATCACGACAAGAAAAAAAATCTGAAGTGGGCAGCACATGACTTTCCCTGCAGACTTATATTCACGTTCTTTTTATTCTAATTACATTTAATTCACAGTTCACTTTTAATTCAATTTTCGTTCTCATTTGATAACTGGACATATTACTTTCCCTGCAATACATGGTAATGTATAGGGAAAGTATTGGAATCGTGCCGAAAATCACAACTCGAGTTTTCGACGGATCTACACGTTTCGAGATCTCTAGAATACGAAAAAACTATTTTTAGCCTGACGTCTGTGTGTGTGTGTGTCTGTGTGTATTTTGTATCCACTCTAACTGTAAAAGTAATGGACCGAATTTCATAAAATTTGGTATGTAAGTCAATTGTGGGCGAATCTGGTGCTGAGTAGTTTTGGGTACGGTTCGGGATAAAAGAACCCGCCTTTTTTTGCGAAATGGCCCGCAAAAGCTTGTATCCACTCTAGCTGAAAAACTAATAGATCGAATTTCACAAAATTCGGTAGATAAGTCACTTGGGGGTCACCCTGGTGCTGATTAGATTTTGGTATGATTCGGAAAAAAAGAACCTGTCGTTTTTTGCAAAATGGTCCGCAAAACTCGTCAAAATCTAAAATAAAAAACTACGTATGCTCAAATATATCCAATAAATGCTTGTTTTATACGTAATTTTTAACGAAAAGAATAAGATCAATCGCATTACACTACCACTAGCCGTTCTCGAGATATTTCAGTGTTTTCGTATTTCCTCTACGGCACCTATAAAAATAAGCCCAGTCACCAATTGAGAACGAAAAATGAATTAAAAGTGAATTAAATTTAATTAAAATAAAGAGAACGTGGAAATAAGTCTGCAGGGAAAGTCATGTGCTGCCCACATCAGATTTTTTTCAAAGGTGGCGTAAAGAAAATACGAAAAAACTAAAATATCTCGAGAACGGCTAGTCCTAGTGTAATGGGGTTGGTCTTATTCTTTTCTTCGTTAAAAATTACGTATAAAACGAGCATTTAATGGATATATTTCAACATACGTAGTTTTTTATTTTAGATTTTAGCGATTTTTACAAGCCATTTTGCAAAAAAAAGGCAGGTTATTTTTTTTTTCGAATCATACCAAAGTCTAATCAGCACCAGGGTGTCCCACAAGTGATTTACCTACCAAATTTTGTGCAATTCGGTCCATTAGTTTCTTAGCTAGAGCGGATACAAGCTTTTGGGGGCCATTTCGCAAAAAAAAAGGCGGGTTCTTTTATCCTGAATCGTACCCAAAACTAATCTGCACCAGATTCGCTCACAAGTGACTTACCTACCAAATTTTATGAAATTCGGTCAATTACGGTTTTAGTTACAGTGGATACAAAATCTGTACAGACAGACACACAGACAGACAGACAGACAGACACACACACAGAGACAGACACACACGTCACGTTAAAAATAGTTTTCTCGTATTCTAGAGGTCTCGAAAGTGTAGATCCGTCGAAAACTCGAGTTGCGATTTTCGGCATGATTCCAATACTTTCCGTATGCATTACAATGTATTGCAAGGAAAGTAATAGATATCTGCTTTTTACCAAAATATTTCTACAAGTTTTCTAATATTTATTCACATCAATCTGAATAAATAAATTAAATTCCTTTTAAAGGACATATTTTAATTTACGAATACTATTTTCTATCCTATACGGCATTTTAAACACAAATGCAATAAAAATACTTTTACTATATGATCCTATATCCAGCTGTGAAAATAAAATCGCCCCACCGCCGATCATCGTTCCTCTTAGAACAAATTTAGAGATACCATTTTATTAAGCATAAAGACCTCTATAAATGCTTGTGCAAAAAAACTGGTATACGCGGTCGTCTTCATATAAAACACATACAAAGTTCTAAATTTCCAATGACAACATATTTCGAATCTAGAACAAAATTCAACCTGCAATACCAAATTTCAAGTCATTTGGATAAAACTCTTGAGTTATGAGTATGTAAAGTTTTGAACTCTTAACGTTGAATTCCCCAGACATTTATTCATATCTTCTGTAAAAAAGTATCTTAGTCAGCTTGAAAAAGCTGACTTTTTGTATTACGTTACTACTAAACAACCCAAACACAACCAAGTGATTTTTAATTGTTTTAAATACATTTTTGTATTAAATATGAATTATCAAATTAATATTCGAAAAAAATGTGAATAGGAACCTAGACATATTTTGATGGAAATTGATTCACAAAGACTTTTTATATGAATATGCAAAATTTCGGCTGTTTCCTCCCTGAAGTTCTTTCGTTATGTCTAAATATTCATCATTACGATGATTTTAAGAATCATATATTAGTTGAAAAAATAATTTAAAAAATTATATTAATTTTAATTTATTCTTTTACCGGCCATTTATTTTTACCCATTTAAGGAAACTTTGTATAAAAAGTGTATAGATGCAACTTAATCAAGTGTATAAATGCAACGTAAGCAGCGTAATTCTGCAACTATATCGAAAGGTAAGGCTGGGAGTGAAGGGTTCAGACGTGTATTGTTATAAATGGAACTCTATAAGCCATCTAATGATGTAGTATTTATTATTATTAATTACTCTGAAATTAATAGTGCAGGAGTTAATGCGACTTGAAATATGTCACAAAATTGTGATAATTTCTAATAAAATGTTTTATATATATATATATATAACAAATAAAATTGACAAGTGAAATTCAAAATAGAAATTTCCACCCATACATCATCATAAAGCCAATGCACTACTCAGAAACAGGCGCCATGCCGCACTAGACTCCGAAGCAGAAAATAAGCAAAGAAATACCAGGAAAGAGGGAATAACCAAATGCTTTGCATATAATGATTGGGGAGGATTGCGACTCCCCCTCCCGTGCTCATATAAAAGACATGCTCATATAAAGGCATGCTCATATAAAAGACAGTGTGTAGGGATGGTTTATCATTTGGTCTTGTGTCCTTCTGTTGTGAGGTTCATGATCCTTTGTCTCCGGGTCCGGGTGCCTTCGTATTTGCACGTTTGGGGGACCAGCCTTTGTATTGGTACCGTGAGCGTTGCCTAGGCAGTAAAGCTGCTTATTTATGTATATATATATATATATATATATAATAAATAATAAAAGTATGTGATTCTTATCACTATAAGATGTAGCTTTACGTCAAAAGACTAATTTGCATATTTGGGGTTTAGTGTGATAGTTATTACAATAACCCTAGAACCGTTTGACATCGTTAAAATAATTGCAATAACCCAAGAACCGTTAGACATTGTTAAAATATCTATTCGAGAAAATAACCTCACGACTTTGACATATTCGAACGTTATTACAATGTGCTGATTCCATCATACGCGTAATTCGCCCATTAATTCGTTCACTTTAAAATCCCATAAAATGATCATTGAAGAGGGTTTTACGTTCTCAACCACAAAAGATGAGATATCAGAAGAAACCAGTAACTCTTTCAATAAAATAGTAAATGACAAACTTTATTACAGCAGTTGTGGTCAACCGAAATGAAATCTCGCAAATCAAATCGAGGTTTCCAATAGAGAACTGACCCATGAAAATTGCATATTTCGGAATATTGAATATCTTTGGATATAAAGATAGAAAAAGCTCAAAAATTTATATTTAGACTAATTTGGTGGTCTTCAATTTGTTTATAACATCAAAATAGGGTACTGCTAACTTTGTGCGCATTAAGATATATGAAGACGGCCCCTTATGCAAATTCTATGCACATAAATTCATAGAAGACGTTATTCCTAATCAAATGGTATATTTAAGTTTGATCTACGTTGAACGATGCTCGAATAACAAGGCGAATTTTATTTACTGCAGCTGTGCATCTAAAATAAACAAGTTACCGTAGTCGTACATCTAAACTAAAGTAAACAAATCACATGCAGTAAAATAACCCCAAATATGTTTAAGGTCAATATGAGGTCAAAGATGACACGGCGAAGGTATTGAAAAGTTACACATCAACTAAAGGAGGGTACGGTCCCTGTGGATGACTCCCCCACTGGGTTCCAGTCTAAATTGGGTGGCAGTTCTCGGCCGTCCAAACAGTTACCTTACACCTTTCTGGTAGGTCGGACGGTTCGAGTCTCAACAACAACTAAAGTCCGTTAAAAACAGTGTATTTTTATTGTATTACTTCACGGCTAACTCAATGCATTGGCGATAATAAAGTGTGGTATAAACCACAAAATTGTCAAATCTGGTTTTGTTTAGACAAATAGAATACATAAAATATTTTAAAATCAGAATGGACTGTGATTGTATGATCAGTTTACACAATTTTGTGAACATCGAACAGATGAAAGCATGAAATTTATAAATATAAGTTCCTCAATGTGAAATAACAGTCATTTAAGTGTTATTAACACAAGTGGAATATTTAAGGCTTGTACTTTTTCCGTTTATATTTATGTATACTTTTTTGTATATTTAGAATAATTGATAACAAAAAATTTTATTTTCGCTATAGAAAACAAATAATTTACGAGGAGTCATATAACCTCTCTTGATACTTAATGATTAGCATTTCAGTAAGTAAATTAAGATTCTAAAATGCGGGTGATTACTAAAACTAGCCTAAACATCCGAAACTACTGTTGATTTAAGCAGCACTACAACTTCTGTTAACATTTAAATCTTTTTTCAAGATTTTTATTTATGCAGTAAAATGTTTAAATACAGATTATTTCCAAAACCATATTTTATATTAGGTGAACCAATTAAATACCAGAAATAATATATAAAATTTATTTATAAAAATTTCGCTAATCTATATACATAAAATTGAAAATTAGTCTGTCTCTCTATTTGTCTCATCACGGGAGAACGGCTAAACCGAATTTAATGAAATTTTATGGGAAGCCTTAAAATAGCCCCACTTAAAATTTAGTCCATGTTTATCCGGACAATGTTTAAAATTTAGTCCATGTTTATCCGGACAATGTCAATGATTTATTCTTAATTTTGTTTATAATATGATTATAATTTCTAAAATATTTCTCCACTTAAATGTTTATTAAACGTTATATATATAGGCAAACATTATACGTATCCTATTCTTATTTTTTTAGGATATCATCATCCATGACGCTACATAAAAATGTAGAACGCCAATACATATATGTTCGGCAGCCCAGACATATACAAACTTAGCTAAGAATCGGTTATTATCGAGTTTTCATTCTATACCAAACTTGTACATATAAGGAAAAAACAGTATAAGAGCAGCTGATGCATGCAAATAACATTTTATCTAGCAAAGACTAAACGTTAACACAAGGCGAGTTGCCTTTCAATGAAAACTTCCAATGAAAACTGCGCTGCATTTGTACTAATATGGAAATCTAACACACACCGCCTGCTAGTACTTTCCAGAAATTCGACCAAAACCCTGACATACCATTGCCAAGTCTTGAGTAGTTGTATTCAAGTCTTGAGTAGTTGTATTCAAGTCTTGAATAGTTGTCTCAAAAATAATATCATACGATGGTATGTAATTATTTTTGAGACAACAGAGTATATAATTTTCAAGATAGTTACTTGAAAATTATATACTTATTTCAAACCGCAAGTATTGCAACTGAGAGTTTTTAAAATTAGTGAAAGAACTGTTTGGCATGAAATAACCAGAAACCGCTATACTGCGAAAGGGAATATTATCGATATAATTCAGAATTTAAATATACAAGATACTAAACATTTTTACACTGTATGTTTCGTGTAATATTTTTCTTAAAACAAATTGTAAACAGCTTTGAGACGTGTAATTATTGACTGTGAACCATTGGAGATTTTCAGTGCAATCATAAGACGCACAGTATGTATACGTAACATCAGTCAGTAAATTCAATAAATCTTTCAACTTCATTCAAAATACCTCAAACCTCATCCCTCCTAAATCAGATTGGTGTATTCTGAAATTCAGCAGCTTTTTGACGCATTTTAAGTATAAAGCATGATGTAAGTAGTTTGCAAAACATGTACGCTGTTATAAGATAGAGCTCAAATCTTATAATCCATACTCAGGCCGCTGTAAATCTGATGTGTTCGGCCTATCTCGTTTAAAGTGCTCTCGTTTTCGGAATTTAATGTCTACATATTTTAAATCGCTCAAAAGTCCTTTTAAAGAAAATTAAATAATATTCAAGGAAGTATAATAGTGTCAATATTAAAAGAAGTCACCATGCCCTTTTAAGTCTTGATATCGACCATGATCGTTCAAAATCATAGAACACCGTGATAAAATATTGCATTAATGTCCCCTTAACATCCCTAAATTTCTTAAACAAATTCTTCTACATCTTTTACTTAAAAGTTTATGTCTATGGTGGAAAGTTTGAAAAAAAAACGGTATCAATTAGGTAAATACTAGAAAAGTTTTGAAGTTTACCAAAGGAATATGGAATGTACCTTGGAATTCTGGAAAAAGGGCAATTTTGAACTGATTAAAATTATGTATTTTGGAAACAAAAAGACAATAATGCTGGATAATAATCTAATACAACCTTAATCCCCTCTTTTCTTTTTTTGCCAAATATTACGTTGGAAACTATGTGAATATACGTCAATACCAATGCTTGAGGAAAAATTAAAATTTTGCAGAATAATGCGTACAACTTATAATACATAATCCATCTGATGCATTTTTACTTTCTCAGAATAACGCTTTAATATTACAGAAAATATTCAATGTTAAAAAAAAAACTTGACAATTTTTTTTTATACCAATGTAATAAAAATATGTAACACATTCCGGTTTAAATCGGTTAAGAAATACCACATTTCATTCAAGAAATGTTTTATTACTAGAATGAGAATTTCCTATAGACCCTTGGGAGCAATTAATGCCAATGGTTTACGTAAAAGTACTTACATTTGAGTGAAATATTGAAACAAAATTTACAGGATGTATATTATTCTATCAAATTTCATATAGAAAATCTCAAGCACATTTTATTTAATACAGAGTTTAATAAAATTTATTTATTAAACTCTAAAAGTCACTTTATTTCTCATATTTTATGTAAAAAGCATGGCAAACATATTTTGTGTACAATTGTTTCATCCATCCATCCATATATATATATATATATATATATATATATATATATATATATATATATATATATATATATATATATATATATATATATATATATATATATATATATATATATAAATTTTGTCCAATTTGGGCCGAATGTAAAATATCGAATTTAGGCTGGTGATGATCTTTTCTATTATCGGCATTATGGAAGTGGTTTGGCTTTTATGGTGATGCTAATATTTCACGATTACTTGAATTAATTATTTTTATTATTACTTCTTTCTAATATATATATCACAACATCCGGACACTAGGTTCTGAGGTATATCAATAGTATCCATTACACATATCATTTAAAAACTAGTGCATAGTATTAAATGCAATAAATAAAAACACATTTTATTAGAATATTCAATTTGATAAGACATACTTTTTGACTTACTTTTGACATACTTTTGACTTTTTACTGGCTGGGATACTCTATAGTCTATGCCAATGAAAGCTATAATTTGTCATCTTCATTTAATTTAAAAACCAGTCAAGGTTATTAAATACAACCAACAATTAAAGCAGATTTTGAATAAAAATTTAATTTGATAAGGTGAATAAATAGAGCTTGAGATACCTCAAAAACTCTCAAGGTAAACATGTGGGCATTAATAAAAAAATGTGGACAAGCAATGCATTTAATCTAACTATAGGAAAATCTATTAATGTTGGCAAGATGTTATAAGTGTACTTCTGCAAAATAAACATATTAAGTTTAATACTGTGGGAAGTTAATTTTACTATATTTTTCATCCTGCGTAATAACATTTCTTGAATGTTTAATAAACATTTTTCACCGTAGAAGATTGATACATGTGTAGCTGTATAGTGCACTGCCAGATTATTATAAAATCAACAATCTTGCTTCAAAAGCGACGCAACTCAAAATTTAAATTTGTGCGTTATTTTTATGGTAAAATTGAATAAACATCACCCCCACCAATCGTGTAAAATTCATTATAAAGACAAGCTAACTTATCTCCTTAATAGGTTCGGCAGATCGCACTTATATCATAAAAATTTCCAGAAAGTGATTATATACGATCTTCTAAGTATCCCTGTTAGTAAAAAGTAGAACTAGAAAATAACTCAGCATTTGTGGGCAAACAAAACATCAAAAGGGCTCTCAAAATAGAGATTGTGTTTTTAGTAAGGGTTGATAAATTTACCAAAATGGCAATTCCACAATGTATATAACAGCTTGTTTTTGCCACATTGTTCGATATTTTTCATAATTCTTGAGAAGCTTGACATTCATCTACTTATGTAATCATTTGTTAAAATTATTTTCATTATTTTCTGATAAATATTTTCTAAATTGTGCCTCTTTTTAAAACAAGTGTGGAATATTTTGTTCACGTTTACTACAATACCCGTTTACAAATATATGAAATCGTGAAATTGTAAATAAAAGATTCAATCACCTAACATAAATTCATATAAAATGCAGATACAAGCTCACATATAACAGTTAAAATTCAGAAACGTACCTGATATTTTAGTTTGCGACCATTTAAATTGACCATTTATTCTTCCACATCACGCCAGTCATCTTACCAAGTAAATGCGGTAGCTTTATTATCAAATGAGTACATCCAACGCCATCTGTAAAGGAAACAGTAATAATTTACTGAGTGTTTTTGAGTTATCTATAGTGTCATTTTTTTAAATATATCCCATTTTACTTGCCTTACCTAAGTCAACGGGATCCACGACATCTAACCTACACAAGACGAACACTAGCAAAATACATAAGAAATGCAGTCCCAATAAGGAAACTTTCGGTATCGCCATCTAGCTTCTGAAATCTAAAATATTCGAAGTGTCCACAAAATGACTTTCTTACTGATAACAGAATCTCTTTTTATAGGAAAGCAACAATTCAAAAACTCGATATTTCATATAACTTGATATTAATCAGTAGGTGGAATGCTCTTGAACATATTATTAAGCATAACACATTTTTATGGAAATTGCCGGATTAATTTGAATAATATCGCTCTCTTCGTGAAAAAGTAAAATTTCTAATATCTCAAGAATTATTCTTACATCTCTATAATCTTAATTCTTAAACAGCACATTTCTGGTTAAAATCACTTGCAAGAATTAACTCATTCAGCATACGTGAGTGTATGTATTTATTTGTTCAGCCAGATCGAAAACATGCAATATCACGAAAGCGATGCATATTTACTTCTTATATATGACATCATTTGTTTTAAAAATGATATACCCCCATATCAAATAGCTATTTTAATAAGTGTTTCACATAAATAAGATTAAGCACACAACTTTGATAGAAGGTCTTTTATTACACTTCTTATTAGACGTACAAAATGGAAAAAGGCCAGAGCCCCTTCGAGCGTTAATAAGCCCTTCATCAGTGGCCATAGGTAGCCACTGATGAAGAGCGTATTAACGCTCGAAAGCGCTCTGGCCTTTTTCCATTTTGTACGTCTTATAAGAAGTATAATAAAAGACCTTCTATTAAAGTTGTGTGCTTAATCTTATTTATTTGAAATCAGATGTGATACCAACTTATTTATGTTTCACATAATTTTAAAACAATTTTAATCATTTTCGAAATAAGTTTGAAGAATTGGAAACTTTCACCTGGTGGCCCAACCTCCAAAATCAATAGACCGATAACGTTCATAGATTGCAATATTTAAATTTCATTCGATTTTTCTTGAGCGATATCATGCCCACAGGCGCGTACAGGGATATTACGGAAAATGATCGATTCATATTCGTGGATGCCCGAAACATGTCAATCCATCAAAGCGCAAGTGTCTGAATGATTATTATTAAAGTATTATGGAGTAACTTTACATGCGGGGGATATGAAGCGAAAATTTCGTTCGTTAGTGATTTTTCTATGAACAAGAGTGACTACATCCTGTAAATTTATAGTTTCATATATATATAACTTGTCATTTGACGGCCAGTTTGTCTAGCACAGTTTGTCTAATATTAAAATATTGGGCCAACCACTTTATGGTTAGTGTTTAATGTTCAGATTTATTGTGATTTTAAACGAATAAATCTTAAAATCATACTATCATGGTTAAAGTATGATGTTACAATTCATTGATTTTTATACCTTATAAGATTAGTGGAAAAATAAAATCAATAATAACATCGACACAGCTAAACTGATAAAGTTCTACGATTTTTGTAAATATGCTGTAGTTAAGCTCATAATTGCTCATATTTATGCTTTTATTTTTGAAATGAAAAACATGTACGCTGACATTAATCATACTGTTCACACAATATTTAATTTTTCGTATCATTCAAGTTTTTATTTGTACCTTGTATGATCTCGATAAGCATGATTCCATAGAACTACATTTATCTGAGGATTTGAGTAACTTGAAAGCCAAAATTTAAAAAAATAAATTTCAAACGATATTCAACATAAATACGTTTTTCAAATTAGTAATAATTTAAATACCTTTAATGTTTTCGAAGTTTTGAATTACTGCGTGGTATATTGAACTATAAAAATGTATCTTGCTTTCAATAACAAAGAAAATTAATTTTGCATCAAATATTGACGTGCCTTATAAACTTTCAAAAAAAATTTCATTCTGTCAAAAAAAAAACAATATTTAGACATAGTACAAACCACATACCTGGGTGCGGTATCCCCGTGGTTTGCGCGCTAGATTTGCACGCTGCCACATATGCCGCCGTGTTCATGCGGAGTACGATCACGTTAAACATGTGGGTCCGTAAGTCCTTCCGAGAGGTTGGTGGTAGGGGAAGGAGGGTACGGTCCCTGTGGATGCCTCCCCCACTGGGTTCCGGTCTAAATTGGGTGGCACTTCCCGGCCGTCCATACAGTTACCTTACACCTTTCTGGTAGGTCGGACGGTCTGGGTCATCAACATCAACAAACCACATACCTTATATTTATTTCCACAACTATATCGTACCACCATGATGTTAAATTTCAAGATGGCGTAGTTCAAGGAAGTTTGAGTCTGTTCAAAACCACTGACCGGTCAGATAATTGAAACGCGTTAGTAAGCGCAGCGTTCAAAAACAAAACTGAAAACTACACTTTTTCATTATTGTTTAAACATAGTACAAACCACAAACCTTATATTTATTTTCACAGCTATATCGTACCACCATGATGTTAAATTTCAAGATGGCGTAGTTCAAGGAACTTTGAGTCTGTTCAAAACCACTGACCGGTCAGATAATTGAAACGCGTTAGTAAGCGCAGCGTTCAAAAACAAAACTGAAAACTACACTTTTTCATTATTGTTTAAACATAGTACAAACCACAAACCTTATATTTATTTTCACAGCTATATCGTACCACCATGATGTTAAATTTCAAGATGGCGTAGTTCAAGGAACTTTGAGTCTGTTCAAAACCACTGACCGGTCAGATAATTGAAACGCGTTAATAAGCGCAGAGTTCAGAAACAAAACTGAAAACTACGCTTTTTCATTATCAATCAATCTCTCCTAGGCTTTATTCACCGTAATACGAAATCATGTTAAGAAAGCGACAGAAGTTTCTTGTTAAAATCTACTACCATAAGGGAAACCAATGTAACCCCCTTTTATTTATTAACGACTGAATATCGAAATATACTAATTAGTTTTTTTTTACTATACTACATGTATATGCTTTATAGAAGTCTAAGGTGAATCAATGAAAGGAATATTAATCATTTAGAAAGATTTGGTCGAATCGTGAATTAAGTCTATGTTGAAAGCTCTTCACAACTGAGATTTAATCACCGAAGCCTTCAAAATAAGGCGGGGGCATGTTACATAGCTGTTAGTTGATACGCAATGTAGTTGAAGATCCAGACCACACGACCAACCAAAGGGTTTACGGTAGCAAGATGTGTGGCCGGTATACGCAATGTAGTTGTAAAATATGTACTTCTACTTTAAAAAATTGTACCAATTATACGAGAAAGTAGCCTAGAATGTTTTTATTGTCTCAAGAATCCGAGATAAACGCTCTTTGAGCCATGTACAGCTATCGCTTTAGCTGAGATGCAAAATGGCCGCATAAACTTAACAATCCAAGACATAAACTTAACACTTATTGGCACCCTTCAGCACTAAATAGCCAATAACTGAATTGACAGAGATAACTTGCAGCCCATAGCATGTTTTCTTGCGATAATTGACTATGTCACAACATAAAAGGCGGAGCAAATAAATCAAAGTAAACAGGCGTTCGCTTCGGAAATTTTTGAATTTCCTATTGAACCAGTTCATTGGAAATATGCGCAAAGTTGCGTTCTATATCTATGGTCTTACTGTTAATACAGGTATTGGCTATTCGGTATTGAAGTGCACTAATAAGTACGAAATCTAAGTCTACCAAGTATGAGTATACACCGAGTGAGTGATTCTAAGGTTTGAGGAAGTGTGAAATTTGTTATAAAGTATTACAAGAGTATAAATTATATACAGCAATAGTATAAATAATAAAATATATAGCAGTAATATATGACAGACGATAAAACGAAACTCAAATGAAAGATATCACATTTTCATTCTTTTAAAAGTGTCTGCTGATCAAAATATATATATTTTATTTTGCAATTTTTTAAAGCTTCTATAAATGTAGAGAGAGGGGTAGAAGTAGCATTCGGGTAATGTTCTCGAATTTTGAATTGCCTTTATCGTAAAGAGGCTAAACAAACGATTAAGTCACGTTGGTTTGGAAACTCTAATAACGATTGGGGCCATTTTTAAGACGCATATGTCGGTTGAGTCACGCTCAAAGTGAGAAAACAGTCAGGACATAAGACAGACAGACGGACACCTACATTTTAAACGGGACACAACCAAAGCTACCGATCTAAATTTCATAAAAATCGGTACAATCGTTCTCCAGTGATAATAAGACAAACAATTAATCTATTTTCATTTTATTTATCTACATTTATAAAGGGGTTAAATAAATGACTTACGAATATAAAATATTCTTATACCGAATAAAATCAGAGTATATTTCGCTTTTAATCATTTCTCCATATCAATGGAAAAGAAACAGGATCCAATAAACTCCCTCACGCCTTCCCATTCAATGGCTTGAACTGTTATTTGAATCTGTCTGCGGTTTATACTGTTTCTTTCTACTCGAATAATTTTAAGAAAACTTTTGCAAACCAAGCAATGTGTCATATTTCATTCCCTTTTCCACCACAGTATCTCCGACAACATGCTTATTCAAAAGAGAGAGAAATAGTTTTTTTTCCCTGTTTGTTCGAAAATAAGGATTTATTACACGATAAAATAAAAATTAATACTTTTTAAGTACAATTATTAAAAATATAGCTTATGCAATCAAATGTGTATTCTTGATCAAAACAAATTATTCAGGTAATGATATTCAAAAACAAAATTTAAATTTAAAAATATAGATACAGATTTTTACATAGAAGGGTTAAATAAATGACTTATGAATCTAAAATATTCTTATACTAAATAAAATCAGAGTATATTTTGCATCATATTATATTTCAGCATTTATAGAATGCATAATTGCCGATAACGGATTTTCATATTAACTGCTTATTCGGATCGAGCAGAGACCGGCATCGGTTAACCAGTTGCACATTTCAGGGCTTTCAGCACTGAATAGCCGATAACTGCACCTCCATCAAATCAGTCCTACCACGTTACCGGCTTCAAATTTAAGGAAGACGAAACTCAGACTGCACAAGACGGCAGAACTCAAGTCCATAATCATCGTACACGCTGATAACAGTCTGTAGTTCATACTCACAGAAAGTTTGGAAACAATTTTAATGCCATTGCAGTTATTCGCTATGTCATACTGAAGCGTGCCAAATATTTCAAAACCGGACCGCTGATGCGTCTTCTTTGACCCAGACTTACGGGCTCAGATATTTAACGTGCCCGTACTCCGCGTAAACACGGGGACAGTTTGGGTAGAGGCGGGAATTGAACTCGGGTCGTCCGAGTGCAATGCCCGTTCGCTAACTACTGAGCTGTCCCAACCCCCTCCCACCCATATTTATCGTAGCAGTAGGATTGATGTTTTGAAATGGTTTAAGCTTTGAAAAGGCTATTGACTATATAATTATGCAGGGTGATTAAAAAAAGATGGGCCAAACTTTACGAGGCGGTAGTACGCACCAAGCCATGAATTTTCCGTCATAATCTTCCGGGTCGGAGATTACAGGACCGATGGATTGGACAAGGTGGTCCCATAACTTGGCCCCCCCACGATCACACAATCTGTCGTGTCTTGACTTCTTTTTGTGGGGATATCTCAAGAGTCTCCTCTATGACACTGCCCTTGAATCTGAAGAGGAACTCGTAGCAGAATTTCGAACGCTGCTACCGAAGTGCGCGACATACCTGGTCTGTTCGAGCGAGTTCGCCAAGCCCTCGCGTCCGACTCCATCGCCGTTGTGAGACGTGCATTCAGGTTAGCGGTCGCTCTTTTGAGCCATTACTGCAATTATTGTTTATTAAATGTAATTTTATAATAAAGCCATTCTTGTGTTTTTGTCTCACCTCATCGGTTTCACCATTAAGCGCCCACCTGCGGCTTTAAGTTTCATTTCCGACGCAGTAAACAATGGCGAAAAATGCTTGGTTTGGTGTCGAAGACCCAGACCACACGACCAACACTAAGGCTTATGGCAATTTTATGTGTGGCCGAGCTTGGTTCGGTGTGTACTACCACCTCGCAAAGTTTGACCCATCTTTTTTAATCACCCTGTATAAAATAATATGTTACGCCCATCATGAGTTCTAACGTTAATTAAGATTCCTTTCCATCCATTCTCCTGCAGTACTTGCGCTTTTAAAGTTCCCGGACACACACGGACTACCCGAATCTCACGTTAATATTATTAATTACTCTGTGACTCTTCAACAAAATATATTATTTTACGATCTCTACTAAAATGTAATTATTTTACCACGCTCTAACTCACGCAATTACTCTAGACCACGCTAACGTAACGAAAGCACAAAATAGCCCTCTTGCAAAACTTACCCATCCCATGGTCTTACTAATCAAGAACGCCATTGAATCAAGAATATTGAAATAATAATTCCTACAAAAACCGAAATTTTCAACCGGGATTTTCAAAGAAATAAATTCTATTTTCTGAGATATTTAAAATTTGCAAACATGTCGATATTTCCCAAAAAGTCGCCAAGTTAGCGATATCTGCGTAAAAGGTGTTTCCTAATCTATCACCAAATTCGACAAATAGACAGAGATATCTCATATTCTTATCAGATATCCTTATATACATTCTATGCAAACGTCTCAGAAAACCTAAATTGACTCATAAAAGGCATACTAACAGATTAGTTTTTTCATATATATAAAGTATTGGTTACATTTATACGAATAAAAGATAAGTATAACCAGTCGTATTATGCAAAATTCATGACTATCAAAATATTCTCATACGCACAATTCGAAAAATGTTTTCACAGTGTTATAAAACTTTTGATAAAACGGTTACATAAAAACTTGTAAAAAATGGTGTGTACATTTCTTTTTTGACAGAAATATTAAGCAGTTTTATTCTAATTTGCATAGTTATTTCGTACAGTCATACAAAACCGAAGTGAGATCTCCAAAACCGGAAATGGAAATCTTCAGTGAACCCCCCACCTACTCCTGAATTTAATGACGAATTTATATCAGACATCATCTACGCTCTAGCTATAGCCAATCTTGAGAAATAAACTGCTCATTAAAATTTTTGTGAGCAGGAATTAGAAATTCTTAGTGAATTTAATGTTAAGTACATATCAGTCATCAGCTCAGCTATATCTATATGAGATACCGGAAATTAGATGTTTCAAGGAAAATAAACATTTTTAAATCGGAAGTGATATCTCCAGAACCAGGAGTTACAATTTATAGTGAGTTCCTTAACCCCTTCCGAAATTTGATCCTGAATCCATATCAGTCATTATCTATGATCTATCTATAGCTAATCCTGAAAAATATGTATTTCAAAGAAAAGTTTGAACCGGAAGTGGAGAATAAGTCAAAAGGAAAAATTCTTAGTGACACCCCCCTCCCCTGCAATTATTTTTGAATTTGATGCTAAATCCATATCCGTTATCATTTATAGTCAATACTGAAAAATTAATCTTTCAAGTAAAAGGTACATTTTTTGAACCGGAGAATGAAATGAAAAACAAGGAAATGAACCACCCTCTCCGTCCCATGTCCTCTGGAATTCGGTACTGAATTCAAATCAGCCATCACCTAAGCTTTACCTATAGCAGATCCTGAAAAATAGATATTTCAATGAAAAGAATTTTGCTAAAACAATAATATCGAAAACTAATTGCCAGCAGCTAACTTTCAAAAACATTTCCGCAGTGCGATCATACTCTAAACTACTAATTAGAATACAAAAAAATCTGATGTGGGCAACACATGACTTTCCTTATATAATGTAATGAATTTACTACTTTTACAGTAAAAAAATAGGTTTTTCTTATAGTAGATACTAATATTCTTTCCAAGATATTGAATTTTCGACAATTAGTCATCATTTTCATTGATTTAGCATCATTTTTATCCATTTGGCGAGATTTTCATTAATTTGGCAACATTTCAAAAAAGTCGCCAAGTTGGCGACATTCCGCCAAATTCGTCGCCCAAAATCTCGCCAAGCGTTATGCACTAAGAAAAAAGTTATTCTTACAGCAGATAAATGACTATTGGCGTTCAAATACAAAAGTATTATTCAAAGTATATTTTTTCATGAATGGAACGAGCTAGATCCACGAGAATGATGTCACTCAATTTATCGCATGGTATTACATATGAAAAGTGAACATGTTTCTCAATAGGAATTTTTTTTTATGTGACTTTTTCATAATTTTTTTGAAAAATGTGCAATATCTCGAGAACGCTTCATGTTAGCGTTCTAAAATTTATGCCAATCGTTTTCTAATGACAAATTACATAAGAAATGACTATTTGCGTAACTTTATTAGCGGTTTTGATTTTTTGACGATTTTTTCAAAATTTCATTCGAAAATTTAGGGGGGTTCTGAACATTCGATTACGTATAAAAACAATAGTCTTCCAGTGTTTACGGATTGTGATTTTGTACCAAATTTGGTTTGAATCGGTCCATTCGTTCGTCAGTTATCGTCTCCACAGACTCACTGACACACGCACGCACACACACACACACACACACACAGACATCACTTCAAAAATGTTTGATTCGTGATCAGGGATGCTTGAAACATGCTCTCCCGTCGAAAACTCGAATTCGAATTTTCGACCCCGTCACAATACTTTCCTTATACATTATGTATATAAGGAAAGTAATATCGTATTAAAGATTCAAAAAACACATTTAATTTTTAGAAGAGCGAGGAGACAAATTGCCTCGCTTGGTCTAAGAAATAAAACAATAAAATAAATCATTTTATTTCATTTTTATAACATTATTCTTTTGAATGGAAAAGAAACATGATCCAATAAGTTTCATCGCGTGTTCTTTTTTCTAGAGCATGATTCGCCATTCCAATCTGCCCAGTGAATCATTTCACTCTTCCGCTTGATTTAAGTCGAGATTTTTCTAGGAAACAAACTGGGATTCAAATTTCATACTTTTCGCCACCGCAAAATATCGAACAAGAAGCATATTTAAAATAGGGAAGAAATAAATAAGGATTTTAATTTGGATTGAAATAGATGGATAATATAATACGATGTTGATAAAAGTTAAATTTTTCTTCGTGCAATAGTTTTTATAATTTCGCTATTATTCAACGTATTATTACTGCGTC
This sequence comes from Amaurobius ferox, assembly GCA_951213105.1. NCBI lineage: Eukaryota > Metazoa > Arthropoda > Arachnida > Araneae > Amaurobiidae > Amaurobius > Amaurobius ferox. The sequence continues at coordinate 123,843,605 of OX578148.1, forward strand.
GCCCGAGTTAAATAATGCAGATACAGATAATAGCACTTATTGTCTAAATCGCTTACTTCAAACCAAAATCATTACCAAGGTCAGTTTTTTCCATGCGCAACCATGCCAGTTATACAAAGCGGGCGTAATACGATTAAATCTGCATATCCGTCGCTTTTGTATCCTGTATGTCTAATTCTTTGGTATTTTCTATTTTGCTTGTTACTACTTTGCGCACTGTAAATTGGAATTGCAGTAAACATTAACCGTTATTCTTAACAATTCGCTTTCGTACTTAATAACAATATTCAGGGTAATTAAAAAAATATAGGCCAAACTTTACGAGGTGGTAATACACACCAAACCAAGCATTTTCCGTCATAGTTTACCGGGTCGGAAATGAACCGTAAAGGCGCCGGTATGCGTTTCATGGCAAAACCGATTATGTGGGCCAAAAACAGAAAAATGACTTAAAAGTTATAAAATGACATTTAATAAACAATAATGACAGTAATGGCTCAAAAGAGTGTCTGACAACCTGAAACTAGGTCTCCCAGCAGCGATGGAGGGATTGGCGAACTCTCTCGAGCAGACCAGGCATGTCACGCACTTCGGCAGCAGCGGCTGAAATTCTTGATAAGAGTTCCTCTCCAGATTCAAGGGGAGTGTCATAGAATGAAGCCCCACAGAATGAAGTCAAGACAAAACAGACAGGGGGCGATCTTAGGGGTTTGCGGAGCAGCGGCTTTCCAACGAATAAACGCCCCATAACGCCTTTACGTTTCATTTCCGACCCGGTAAACTATGACGGAAAATGCTTGGTTTGGTGTGTACTAAAATCTCGTAAAATTTGACCCATCTGTTTCTAATCACCCTGTATATGGTCCTAATTTTAACTGTTTTGCGCTAAATTGGGTTTCCCATTTCATAGAAAGCTGGTCCAATTGCTGGACTACATTGACATTTATAACATCTTATAGATTTCTCTTATTGTAATATCTCATGTATATGTCTTATAACAATATTCGTTATTATATTTCCCATGCTCAGTGTCTCTGTTTTATATTTCTGCTAGATGATCTGCAATTTTAGTTTGTTTGATGGTTTATGTCGCATAAAATAGGTAGAAGGCGGCAACCCAATGTGCCGAAATTTCACCCTTCGCAGGGTTGCTTCCACCAGGTTTCATTTGTCTGAACAACAGAAACACCAACATATCTTAATTTGAGTTGTCATGTGTTTAATATGTAAATAGAGGCGATGTTAAAGTATTTTTTAACTATCCTATAATAATGGTTATTATACTTTTGCGTTGTCACATGTTAAAAAGACGCCCGCCGGGGAAAGAAGATTTTCTTTATTGTTGGCGGTAGACGACCGATTTGAATACTTTAAAAAAAGTTTTAAAATTTAATTTAAAAAGTCTAATAAAAATTTTGGGAAAGGGCATTCGACGTGCATTAGTTCAAGTATAGATGCTATTATGTAAAAATCATCAAACCTGTAAGTTTTGTAGATATCACGCGGCATCAGACAAACAAACGCACAGGCAGATTCTTTCTTTTTATTAATATAGATATTAATTACATTAATTAATAATAATTAATTAGTAAGTTACGTTTCGCAAACTTCCATCCTTCATCAGAAAATAAACTAACAAAAACTGATAATAAATTTGTAAAAAAAAATATGGCTTTATAGCATTTTTCATGACCCCCCCCCCCTCCCCCTACAAAGATGTTTAGAATCCACGCTTGCAGACATATCTCTTTTTGAAAATGTCAAAACATTTTTTCCTGTAAAATTTCTAATTTTAAATTTTTCTGGAAGTCAACGCTATACAAAAGCATGAAAAAGTAGTAAAATTAATTTAAAATTGAATTTCGATATAATTTTAAATAAATATTCATTTTTTTAAATTACTTTTCAACGTAATGAATAAGTCTTATTTTAAGTAAACATAAGTGACGAAGCAGGGCAGACCACATTTGGGCTTTCACGGAAAATTCATGCTCTGTCAACACAGCAGATTTTCTTTCTAAATCCCAACGGGATAATTAACGTTAATGCAGCTTCTGCTTATTCGTGCTAATCAAAATTTTCTTAAGCATTGTCTAAGTTGGGTAAGTTTAATTATAATCATCGTGCATTAAACAGAGCACATTTTTTTTACTTAGTCTTAATTTTGTTGTAGAATGTCGCATTTCGTTTGTTCCGTTACTGGTTATGAAAAACATTCATTAGCTTGGAAATTAAATTGAGTGTCTATCTAATGGCATACTCTCATTCTGAATGACGACAAATGATTTTTTTTCCGGAACAGAGAAGATAATAAAAGGCATCGTTTTCTTCTTATTCTTACAAAAGCTTTTAAAAGCTTAATTAAATTTTTTAATTTTTTTTTCTTACTCAAATGCTTTTAGGATTTTTTCCCCTGTGTAATGTAAGACATTTTACAATTTAAAGTGATATCCAACTTTCGATGTGTTTAGTTGCTTTGAGCATTTTTACTTTTCATACTATTATAAAGTATTGTTGCTTGTAAATGTTCCCGGTCTCTGTAAAAAACATTTTATGACCCACTGAACAAGTTTAGAATACTTTGAAAAGTATGTACGTGCCTCTGTGACTACATGTATAAGGCATGTGTGCTCGTCTTGGGAGGTGTAAGCACGAAACCTCACGAAAGCACGTATTGCCATTATATTCTGTGCCAATATGTCATGTATAAAGCTGGAAATAGATAGTAAATAGAGTTTTTACAATTTGTTTAGACTTTGACAATAACGTTGACATGACTTTAAAGATAAATTCAACAACATCGACATCATTCTTCATACATGATCTTCATAACGTTATGAAATTGTTAAATATGTTTTTGATGCACAACAATTAGCTCTGGAACATATCTATACAAATAATCGTAAGTTTAAAATTTTTAATTTTTAGCTAAGATATATATATATATATATATAATATATATATATATATATATATATATATATATATATATATATATATATATATATATATATATATAAAGAGAGAGAGAAAGAGAGAGAGAGAGAGAGAGAGAGAGAGAGAGAGAGAGAGAGAGAGAAAGTGGTAGTACACATCAAGACGAACAATATATACAATGGAATCTAGAGCGGCATTCTATTCATAGTGCCAGAAAAAAGCAAAGTTACATATCCAAATTGATCCTTCAATAGTGAAAGAAATAGACGTAAATAATTTAGGAGTTTCAACATTTTCATTCGCATCAGAGAAAGACGTTGTTGCACAGCCGATATCGGCGAATAAAAGAGTGTCGAACTCCTTCGCACACTTCTTGGGGGTTGAGTTGAGAAAGCAGTAACACCACACCAGGAGACTGCGAGTAGGAGACGTCACATTCAGCAGCTACATAGACGTTTTAGCATCTACAATGAATATATATATAATTAGAATGGATACACTTCAACTATAATAAACTATTAAATTAAAGATAGCCAACATAGGTTTAATAAGTCATTTAATAAAGCTCCTTTCCTCGAAGTACATAAGTTTATAAAGCCAAAGAGCTTTTAGGCATCAAAATGCCCTTTATCGATGGCGTAATGAAAATTACAGTGCCAATAAATGCAGTCTCAATGCAGTACCAATAAATACTGCCATTAAATCCTGCAGTGCCAATAAATGCAGTGTCAATAATAAATGCAATGCCAATAAATACAGTGCCAATAAATGCAAATTGAGTGCGTGTCTCCTGTAGTAACTTTTACATTAAAATTCAGTACGTTTTCAAATAACTAGCTCTTTCTATCTTTTATCTTTCTATATTCGTTGAATTACTTTGGTAGCAACTTACTATTTCTCCGAATTTCCCTCGTACGTACATTGAAGTAGCTCGAATACCATATGAACATAAATATTGCATAGGATCCTTTCATGAAAATGAATAAAACAAAACTCTCTACCTGCATCTTCTGCATTTGCTCTGCAGATATATTTGGAGCCGAAGAAGTGCGAATGCTTTATCATTGCGAAAAACATCTAATCTGGGCCGCGACTTTTCTCACCGACTCATATTGTTTCTATTGCTGTTACGTTACTTATATTTATTGGAATTATTCTTTTTTAGAGCGCAAAATAATGTATGAAATGAATACTTGTTTAATATAACACCAATTTTGCATTTTTAAAATAAACATATCAGAAGGCATTGAAATTCAATCGCTCAAACTCTTTCAAATATAGCTAAAAAGTAAAATATTCTTAAAAAATACAGCAGATAGCAATTCGGTAGGCATTGTGTGTGGGGGGGGGGAGGTAAAATAGACACTCAAAGAAAAATTATTTTTTAAAAATACAAATCGGTTTTTAAAAAATTAAATAATACTCTCAACCATTGTTAGAATTTATGTAGATATATGTCTTTTCATGAATTTAGTTCTTTATTTTTAATGTGTCTTATAAGAAATAGATGAATATAGTCTTATCAAATTTAGCTATTTGACCCAACATAGTAGGAAAAAGTGGCCACTAAATAAAACAATAAACAATTAAAAGTGATAAAAGGTAATTTCATATAATATAGTGAAAAGGAGGCATAAATACTGTTCATTATAAGTATATAAGTACACCTTTCCATTTTTAAATATAAAACTGGCACTTAATTGAAAAATAGCAGGCTACTTCGTATAATGACTAAATAAAGCAGACGTAGTTAACGTAAATAAATCAAACGTAATAACTATGTTTATATAAATATAATAGCAACAAATAATCTGATAGCTGGTTCGTGGACGCATTGAGTAGAATTCGTCTGATCTAAAAAGAAATCCAATAACATCTATATCACTGTTCCCTTTACCAGCTTTCACTTTACTGTTCACTTTATCAGCCTTCACTTTACCAGCCTTTCACTTTACCTACCTGAAACATTTCACTTTACCAGCCTTCACTTTACTAGCCTTTTCACCTTTACCGCTAGTGCAACTACAAGCTACTAACGCTAAATATATAAACATTGCCATTGTTCTAAAAATGAATTTCTATACTATAAAACACGAACGTTCTATAATTATTGATTGAAAAGTACTAAAATTTGAATCTTCAATTAAAAGAAAGCATGAAAAATCCAACTTATCTTACGTCAGAGTCCGTGAAAAACACCTTTTTAAGGGGACGGTGGACGTCGAATTTTTTTTTATTATTTATTTATTGACTTAAAAACATGAAAATTTGTATAAATATTCCTCTTAACATTATAAAATAGACTTAATTTTTTTTTAATTTTGTATTTTTTTTAATTTAATTTTTTTAACGAAAATTTAAAAATGCTCCTTGCGTTCCATTTGTTCACATTTTTGATTAATTTTACATTATGATCATTTAAAAACACATTACGAACAAATTTGTGCATTCATTTTTAAATCCCTTAGAAAGTTAATTTTTTAAAAACATTTCCCTGCATTAAAACTTAATTTTCATCAAAATTTCGCATTTAATTAGGTTCTTATTCACTTTTAATTACCTTAATAAAGTCCAATTATAAAATGCATATCCAGTTTTATTAAAAATATGAAAGGTATCTTTTTTCCAAATTCCATGTATCTCAAACAAAAATTATAACACATGGAGCATTTTAAAAATGTAAAACCTTTGAATATATATATATATATATATATATAAATATACGTGGTGGAATACCATGTATATTTATATATATATATATATATATATAAATATACGTGGTGGAAGAAGAAGGGTTCATGCCGCATGGTAATACAAATTTTCTTAATGTATCCTATTTTCATTTTTTCATTTTTTGATGCCTGTAGTCTGAGTTAGAGTATTTATAGTAATGTACTACTGCTCTATCTGAAACAGGCATGTGTTTGGGTTAGTTAGAGTTAAATACTCAGACCTGCGGAGGAATTTAACTCTGACTAATCATCGAATTTGGGCTGGTGCTGTTCTCTTCTCTTATCGGCATTATGGCTGTGAATTTGCTTCTATGGTAATGTTAATATTACTTGAATTTTTTTTTATTATTACATAAATTTTTATTATTACATATTTCTATATATATATATATATATATATATATATATATATATATATATATATATATATATATATATATATATATAATCCAAGAAAAGGAAGATTTAAAGGAATATGGGATAACCAAATGCTTTGCATTTAATGGTTGGGGAGGATTGCGACTCCCCCTCCCGTTTAAAGCTGCTTTTCTAGCCTAGGCAAACGCTCACGGTACCAATACAAAGCAAAGGTTGGTCCCCAATGCGTGCTAATACGAAGGCACCCAGATACGGAAGAACAAGAAGTGAGAGAGTATTATAGTATTCAAAGATCATGATTTGTTTGTTTATAAATTTTAAAAGCTTATAACTTCCTAAAGAGTCATCATAGATACTAGCGGTTTTTTAATCTGGCTCAGTTAAATGTATAGAATAATGTTATATATTAAAAATAAAATTTTTTAGTCTATTTGTGTTCATTTCAACTTCCACCGTCCCCTTAAACGTAAAATTTATTAAACGTATCTATGTAGTTTTGGGTCACCCAGAAAAAAGCTTAACTTCAGACAAACTAATTACCTGTTTTTCGATAAGTGATAACACATTGAATATGAGTATCTAGCACATGACTATGTATCCGTCATAGCTACTTTCCCCACCTTTCCTCTAACTCGTTTCGAAGACCAAATATACCCTCCCTATTCAGGATATAGACACATTTCAACCACACTAATAAGGTACGTAAGAAGCTGCCAATAACTAGCTGCATCACATGACCCAGAGAGGGATTCGCTGCCAAACGAAAAATATGAAAGATGAAAAACATGAAAAAAAAACAAAAAGGACGTAAAAAACATCATACGGCATTAAGTGAAAAACACTGCTAACTTAATTGCCCTATAATAAAGTAAATCGAAAAACAAGCCGTTTTTGGAGCTTCATGAGCGACCTCTTTAATAAAAATTAAAAGCATGAACAAAAAATTATTCTAAAATTATTTGCAAATAAAAGACTTCGAAATTGTATAGTGAATACAAAAATAAAAAAAAAGTTGTTTCGCAAGCTAAATGAATTATCTTCATTTAAAATTTAATTCATTCATTACTACAGTATAATACCCGTTTGTAAAAAACTTCGAACATTAAGGAAATTTTCTTCAAAAGAAATCGTCGCCATAGATTCACAAACAGACGCAGTTGAAAGAAAAAATGTAACTAAAACGATCTGGATAGATCACGACTTCATGCACTTAAATTCATTTTTTTTTTCATTCTTTATAAAAACTAATATGTGTTTTGCCGCACCAAAATAACACATGAAATTTACATATATCTAAAATAATATTGAATTTACAGTATATTCTACTTCCTTCTCATCAATTACAGAATCAGTAGACGTGGTGTGCATACATTGAAGTAATTGCACCACATTGGATTTGGTGAGGTGAATTTATTCTAAAGGTATCAGGATCGTTGACACACAGACATCATTGAGAAAACGTCTGATTTGTATTCAGGAATACTTAAAAGGTATAAATACATGTCCGGGAATCCCATTTTTTGCTTCATCACAGGGCTTCCATTTCACACAAACATTTTAAGGAAAGTGAAAATGTGTTAAAATATCTCGTACTGGATGAATTTTCATATTTACTGTAGTACTTTTGTAGTATATTATGAAACATATACTGAAAAAAATCTGTTTAGGGGATATTTGACTCAATTGTAATTAAATATCAGTTTAAACCGTATTAAACCATTCAACCTAATGCTCTTAAATATACAAGCTGACGCAACCGCCATTTTGTTTCCAACCGGATCAGTCAGTTATCGTCTGTCTGTGCTATGTCAACAGGTCGCATGTTATTTGATAAGCAATTTAGCTGTAAAATAGGTGATGTTGCTTTCAGAAAATTGTACCTATCATTCAAGAAAATAGTCTAAAATGTTTTGTTTTTCTTGAAATACCGAGAAAAGGGCGATCTTCTTTCTGTTCGCCATGTGCAATCATCGTTTTAACTGGAAATCAAGATGGCCGCTGTTACGCCAGCCCTGTATATTTAGGAGCCTTAATTCAACCAGAACTTACGAGGTGACGTCACATTCAGGCTTAGAAATCAACTAAACCCACACTAGAAAATGCAACAAACATTTTGCACTTAATGAAGTAAGCGAACTGATTTCAAAATAGAGATATTTTTCTGTTACAGTATTCTGCGTGAAAAATTTTTGAAGAGTATAAAAGATTGAATATTTAAATTATTTCTAAGCCATCTACTGCGTTTTGCAACAAATGTTCACAAAAAATACAGCTTGAAACAACATTTACAAGCATTATTCCCTTATTGTGTAATCGATATCCCTAACTGCATATCTTTCCCCCCCCCCCTATAAGCAGATATACAACATTCAGTTCAAGACATTACAAACAAATAATTGTTTGAACACAAGCATCAGGTTATTTATCTATTATAAACTTTATATATCTTGACAGATTTACAGAACAAAAAGCCTTAGAACCGTGCTCAGTACCTAATTAAAGTCTTAAATGAACTTCAAAGCATATTCCTTTTAATTAAAAGCGTGAGAAAACTTTTATTTTACACCTGCAGCAACTTCCACACAAATGAATACCAGAAAAGTATTTAAATCAATAGATATTTAATTACAAAAGCTGTGAAGACGCTCACACTACAACAAATCTGGATTCTAACTGAAAAGCGTGATTTAAAATCTCCTTAAAGACATTTAAAACGTTCAGAAAAATGCTTGTAAATATCTCTCTGTAAAAAGTCTCGAGTTTGCACAAGAAAATTTTGAGATTTTAATGCAATTGCACATCGTACGATATGTTAAACACATTTAGAAAGTTCAAAAGGATGACCATCTGTGTATGTATGTGGTGTGGACACAATAACTCAAGAACAAATACAGCTGCTGATAATAAATTTTATATCTAGATGCACTTGGTGAAAAACTAAAGATTGGTTTTATAATCCGTATAATTAGAATTCGAAATTTCCGTGGCATTATTATGTAAGGAGAAGCAGGATTGTGAGAATCAGGATTGTGAGATTGTGCCAAAAGGTCAATACTTGGCGTCCCTTGTTGCTTCTTCTAAAACCCGATAATATGCATATATAGAAGAGACCTTGCGAGTAAGAGCAGAGATCCTGAGCTTAACTTTCTCAGGATCAGAGGTCCCATGGATGCCCTATCTATGACCCTCAGCGCCGTACAAACGGTTTCCTGTTGAAACTCGTCACTGGTTGACTTTAATGTATGTGCAAATGATGGCACTATCCTTCATTTTTAATCTGGTTCATTTATGACTGATAATCATTTGGTCACACTAACAAATAGAAAGAACAGATAATATTCTTGAAATTGCCACTCTTGGAGCCTATAAGATTTTAAAGGTCAGGAAGATAGGAAATCACGGCACGTTGCAAATTACTGGTTTTCAGTTTAAAAGTGTGTGGCACTACAAACGGAGTGAGAGTTATATGTAAGTGAATGTGCTTATTCAGCTTCAATAAAAGATTTTAAAAAGAGCTGCGTCTTTCATAGCTAAAATATACAATGGATGGAATAGCAAGTTCAGTAAGCAAATACTATTCCTTTTAATTCATGGAATAATGCCAATACATAATGGTCTATACATAAATAGGATAGTTAAGATTTTACTAAAAATATAAATTGCATTAAATTTCCATATATTAATACAAATCAGCCAACTGTATTACATTTTCGTTATTAAGCTGTTGCTATATTTTAAATAAAATTTTCAAATAATTGAAGTATATTTTCTGAAAAAATTTAAAAAGGATAAGTTAAGAATAAAATCATAAACATGTATGTTTTCCATTCGGATACTGATCGCAATTTAGGAGGATTTAAACAATGTATGAGTGCATATGAGAACATCAAATGGAGCCTTGTACTTCACCTATTTAATCAAAATACTCTCAGAAACGTCTGTTAAAAACTAAATTAATATAGAATCTTCTTTAACTTTTCGGAAGCCCATATCACTTTTACATCTAATTTAATTTTTAAATTGAACTTTCTTGAAAGTTTGTCCATCGTTTTTCAGTCAAACACCCTTGTTAGCGGTCATTGACCCTTCTTCCCTTCGGCTTAGAATTATCTGGTATTTTTTTCCATTCCGGTCCATCCTTAACTTTTTTCAATTACTTTTATTCCTTTTTCATGATTTCAGTTATTATCCGCAATATTATTTAACGACGTTATCTCATATATTCTTTGAAGTCAGTTGGCCCCTTCTTGTTTGTTTCTCAATTTCTTGTTTGCTTTTGTTTACAGGTGGTTTAAGTATCGCATGTTCTTCTGTTATGTTGTAGTTGTTGTTACTTATGGCCTCCTGTTCGGTGGAACCGAAACAGGAACAGTGACGTAGGAAGAAAGAAAGACATACAAGACGAGAAATCAAAGTTTATTCCAAGAAAGCATCACTGACGAAGGTCGGGGAGGGTGCAGCTCCACTTTGACGAGGACCTAGAAGGCGGAAGTCTGACTTTATCCTCAAGAAACATCCATGCCTTATTCGGGATTCGAGCCCGAGCCCCTCATGACAGCAGTCGAAGACACTATCCACTTCACCACCGGAACGGCATGTTCTTCTGTTATCGTTTTAGTATATTTACTCACTATTCAATAGTTTCTATTCTCCTGATATCACGTTCTCTTGCCACCTTGGTTTCTTTCCGTTCATCCATTACTTTCAGCTGTTTGGTTTTGCATTTAATTCCTAATATCCTACCACTCATTTTCCTACTTTTCATTTCTCCTCTCAACCATGACAACTTTTTTCCTAATACCTTTACCCCCGTGTTCTATTCTACCCTTGGTGCAGAACTTGCTTGGATAATGAGATTGCACTTCTTACTTGTCCTAAAGAAGGCTGTTTCTTGCCTTCGAAACACGTTGACACCCACATTTTCATTCTATTCTGTAGTCGTACGATGATTTTATACTAAATTCAAATATTTACTTATTTTCCTTCTTGAATGTATTTCTAAATTTTTAAAAGGAACAGTTCAATGGTTTGTTTGCCGTGTAATATACACGTACCATAAAGTAATCGTTTACCTTCTATTAATTTTGCTGAAACATGAAATTTCTTGCTCACACACTGTTCACACATTGCTCAAGAAAGAATTTCACCCTTAAAATAACAGATCCAATCCATACGTTTAACTTGAATTTATTTCATGTGACGGGTACTTGGCTGTCTGTAACTTATGGTTCCAATGTCAACATGAGAGCATTTATCTAACCGCAACTATTTCGATAGATTTCCGAACAAAAATCCTTTTAACAAGTTCTATAGCTAATTAAAGTCGTAAATGAACTTCAAGGAGTATTCCTTTTAATCAAGAGCGTGAGAAGAGTTTTATTTCCTCACCTACAGTAACTTTCATGAAGAATGAATACAAGATGAGTCTCTTAATCAATAGATATTTCATTATAAAAGGTGTCGAGAGTTTCTCACTGCGTTTCCTAAACAGATCTCGAAGAATTATTTTAAGTTTCTGTAAATACATTCAAATTAGTGGTAGTTATTTTGCCGTTTGATATAATTGATTTTCTTAATTCAATTAAAATGTTGTGCAATAGCAAATATATTTATCCAATATATATATATATATATATATATATATATATATATATATACAATTTTAAGGGGATTTAATTGATATTTTTTAAATAGTAATGAACTTATGATGCAAATTATTAATGTATAAATATATTAACTATTATATATATATATATATATATATATATGCGTATGTGTGTATTCATCTATAATTTAATTTGATTTTTTTAGTAGAAGGTGGTAATATGTAAGATAATTATAATATAGAAATAACTATAACTTTTGACATTTGAATGCCATCTAGCGATGCACTATCACACTATATCTAAGAGGAATGGATTCTCTGTCTCCCGACAGAGAATCCATTCAGTTGTAAGCATGGCACAGCGGCGGGAGGGCATAATTTGTTTTCGAAGGTCTGGTGTCAGAGTTCTTGTAAATATATATTTATGCCAATTATTATTTCTTGACCGGTTGAGATGAATTCTTGGCCGAATTCAATCAAGGATTTTACATAACACTTAAATAAACTTTTTATATGATATGCTTATATCCTGACATCAAATTTGTAAATCATCATATTTTAAGTTAAAGATGCTAGCCAATTTTCTCTCAAACAATTGCAATACATTTTTCTCTTCAATTTTTTCTGACTTGTTAAATTCCTTAGTTTGATAGTATTTTGCACACACAAAGACTAAAGGTTGCACAATAGGGATTATTAATGCCAAAGTTATTATCAACATTGTGCTTTATTTTCAGTCTCATGAAGAAATTCCCACATTTTCATGAAAATCACCTTCTGATTTATACGTTTATATTTCTCTTGTAAAGAACCTTGCTATCCCAAGCGAGGCTCGAAACGCAGATCTTCGTACTGGTTGGCAGATGCTCTTCGAATTAAGCTAATGAGATGAAATTGCAAGCTCTTAATGTCAAAGTACTCTGCCTTATCTTTCCTCTAATATCAGATTAAAGTGCAATTGATAATCTGACTGACTACCTCCTGCTAATTATCTTCCATGTTAGCTTCTTACTTGGACATTGGCCTCGCGATTTGAAATCGACGCACGATATTCCTATGTCCCTTAAATCAGTGCTACTCGTACTAAGGTCAGATTCTGACCCCCGAAATCATTGCACTGACCTGCAAGGTTAACCTTTTGCTTACGGGTGAGACAGCGTCCATCCCAAACGAAGAACCTCTCAAAAAGACAGGTATTTGACATACCCTATCCCAAACAGTTCGATCCCCCTTGCTGCGTGGTATTATACCACACGTCCTGTCCGGGGCGCGAAAGGTAGCCGCGATCGAAAAAAACACATTTAGACTTTAGTTGGAAATGAAGACATCTAGAACTAAATTTAAAAACAAAATATTTATTAACACCTTCCATTAAACACAAAACAAAACACATTTGTGTATATAAAGGTACTTTGCATGAATTCAAGCCCTGTCCGTAAATTTACTATTAATTTACCATTTGTTCTAAAATACAGTCTGGCTAAAATGTCCTTCTAGTCGTGACATGGAAAAAGTAATTTTGGGTGTCTAAAGAGAGAGAGAGAGAGAGAGAGAGATCAAATTACTTAAGGAAAGCGGTATATTGGAAAAGGCCTACCATGACTGGCGAATGCAGTGACGTGGCCTCTCTGGCGGTCTCTCACGGGACTGGTCCTTCGATGGTCATCAGAATCTTTTCTCGGTGTCCTCGCACTTACATCTCCAAAAACCTCCCCCTTGCTCCCTCGAACTTCTCTCTCTCTCTCTTCGAAAAAAAAAACTGAAAATTGACACCCGCCTACACTTTTCTTGATTGACCTTTGGGCTTAAGAATAACACCCAGGGCGCTTACCATTGGATAAAATGCTCCCCTGAGCTACCACCAACACTTTCAGACCCACTGCGCCCTAAATCACAGGGGCCGGTATCCTTTTCGAAACCCCGATGACAGTCCGGGCGCGGAGAAATCCGAAACTCCAAGTTGTTACCGGCCTTGGCAAGCAGGTGACCAGATGGGGCGCAGGGTAAATATTGCGCTATGTCTTTCAGGGACCGGCATCCATGTATCCAGATCCGAAACGTAAAATATTGAAGCTATGGGGAAAATCCATACTACACCCCTCTGCAGACATTGGCGTTCATAGACGCCTCTAGCTGTCCCACCGTATCGCTGCCGCACCCGTAAGCAAAAAGTTAATTAATTCCGAAGCCTTGTATGGAATATTGCTGCCTCAGCACGGACTGGAATTGTTGATCTCCGTATTGGTCAGCCAACGCTCTCTCAAGTGAACTAGCTACTGCGAAGGTATTGCACGCTCTTATCATCGAAGTGGACACTGTACCCGTACTAAAAAAATGTCAAAAATACATATTTTCGACAGAATTGAAAATCCTTTCATGTGTACTTTTTATGAACACATTTTAATATTCCATCCAATTGTCTGTTTAAAATCAAAATAGTATATGAAACATGTTTAACCCCCTGAAACAAATTTTGAACCGAAGACAGGCTGCAATGTGCATGATAAATAAGGTGACCAATCGTCCTCCTTTAGGGAGGACAGTCCTTCTTTTGTAGGTTCTGTCCTTCCTCGAAAAGTGTCCTCCTACCTGTCCTCCTTTTCGATATTTTAAAACTAATCTGTTAATCTCTGTATTCAGATATGCTGCGCCGAACTGTTACGCGTCATGTGACGGTACAGCAAACGGGGAAAGGTTGGCTTAACAAGATTAGAAATTCTTACGGTTAGAAATTCTTTGGGTACAGTTCAGAAAGACGTGATTATGAAATGCATGCGCAGTGCATAGGAGAACTTCACATGTCTCGCACCATTGCGCACTTTACTTTGTTTACTTTATCTCTATATTATACTTCGTGTAATCAAGATTGAATGTTGATACTCTAGCTGCAGCACTTACCGTAAAATTCAATATGAAGGATATTTCTTGCTCCGAAATTTCCAATATATTGTTACTGTTAGAAAATGATATATTGACAAAAAATATTCATTCAATGGAAAAATACTCGTTTAAGTAAATAATTAAAAGGGATGTAAGCATAATTAGTGCATTTTTGTTTGAATTAATAAAATGTTTCATTTATTTACGTTGTACTTTTTTCTTAAATTTTTTCGTCCTCCTTTTCATTGTAAAAAAATTGGTCACCTTATGATAAAGCAACGTCGCGGTTTTCTTCGCGATCCGTCCGACATGCCAGTTAGAAATTCTCAAAGTTCTAAAGCACTTGCGTAGCAATACATCTGTAGAAAATTTTATCTCTGCTCATATCGTACAGATTATTCGCACGCAAATTCCATAACATAATTTTATGAATTTATATCAGTAGAAAACGTTACCAAAATTATAAATTCGTGTATTCTAATCGGTTAATTTACAAAAATTTTATCACCCTTCTTATCACATTGTGTCCATGTCTCACAGACAAAGAGAGAGGTGTGTTACAAAAATTTCGAAATCTGTTCAGAAGGACTTGAAATATTTCTTCAAACTTCCGAATTTGAAAAATTTCAACCAAAAATAATAGAAGAAAGAATAAAAAAATAAGAGAAGAAAGTGAAACTAACAAAAACAATATGAACACACTGCAATTCATTCATAATCGTTTACTATATTTGAGAAATCTTCACGAGTTTTTCCCATTATGTTCTTTCATTTCTACGCTATGTTCTTTAATAGATTTCTATTTCGTATCTCTTGAAAGTAATCCACCTATTTCGATTCCAATTTGCTTCATGGATGAGCACCAAACGCATTAAGCATTAGATGCTCAACGCGAAATATATTCTATCAGATATCTTATAATGAAACTAGATCAAACAGGTCAGCCCCTTTTCAGAATAACGGATATAATAATTTACCTGAATGTGCTTACCATTTCTAAATATCATTCCGAGCCTTGATAGCTATCTACATCTCTGCCTATTCAGCGCATTGATGAACGAGCAAATTCGATATTAACTCTTATCGGTTTGAAAGATCTTAAGATTTTCAATTATGCTCACTTGATGAATCCGTCTAAATTAAACTCCATTTAATATCTAAACAGCAATTGGATATGGAATGCATGCTTTAAATGAGTAGTATTATTAGTTAAATGCAAAAGGGTTAAATCAGTATCGTATTTAAATTATTAAATTACATGCATTACTGAGATGTATGTATTCTATATCAAAATGCAAAAGGAAAGTAATTAGCGTCAAATTATTTTTTTCTCTGCCTCACTCCTTATTGCGTCGCGTTTTTCATTCCTATACTCTGCATTTTATTTATTTTTCTTATTTTAATTATCTTTCAGCACGCTATAGGCGGCGCTACCATAATGAGTTCTGACGCTCAGACGGTTTGCTTTTTGTGCAGCGTGTTCAAGCTCTCTCTCTTATTTAACGTACATCTGCTTACTACACTGGCGTACACATCTGCTTACTACACTGGCGTAACTTTCAGAAAATGTGCCAAGCAAATAAAAATATTACTTATGGAATAAAATATATCTTCTTTAGCGATCTATAAAGTTCCTCCATATTTTTTATCACTTCCTTTAAAAGTGTGATAAAACAAAAAAAAGTATCTTTAAATATCTGTTATGAGATACTCAGGTGGAATAGAAAAATACAGTGTTAGACCATTTTTTAAAATTTTTCAATTGATCATGGTCACAAAAGATTGAACAATTTCTAAGTAATTAAGCAGAACCAACTGTAGATATCATGATAATATTATATAGTACTATATATATATATATATAGAGAGAGAGCATACCGATAGTATAGAATACTATAAAGTAATACCGATTGGCCAAACTACTTGCCCCACACCCCATAAAAATCTTCCTCACATCCCCTTCTAAAACTTCTGGCTTCACCACTGGCTTACTATGTATTTTATGTAATCTAGTTAATTTATTGCCCGTGGTCAACAAGTCACATTCTGTACTCGTGTAAAAGTAGATGGAATGTAAAAACAAGAAAATAAAATATACCTAATTATCGAAATATCTACCTTTTCAAACACAAATCACCATTAAGTCACAGACATGAGAACCCGTGGAACATTTCACAGAAGGGGCAAACCACTAGCGTCAGTGGGGCAAAAAGGATTTTTTTCCAATGGCAAGGCAAGTTACAGAACATGTACATGAACAAAGAACAATAATGTAAAGTAACAAACATTGACCGAAGTCATTGTAGCCTTAAGAGTTCTCTGGCTCTCCAGTACAGGGCGGTCTCGGAGTTGTCAGAACCACAAAGCTCCCTATATCGACACAGGTGGACTCTATTAATAGGTTCCCTCATATCACAAAGAGGACAGTCATAAATACCAATACTATGGAGATCAGGCAGTCATAGCCCGTCACCAGGACTCAAGGATAAAATGTACAACATTGACTATCTTGATGACCACCTTTGTGACCTTGAGTGTGCAGGGGAGAGCAAGCCTTCCCTCCTCTATGGGTGCTCATGGTCACAAAAACTTCCATAAAAATTTGATAGTTTCCCTTGCTGCCATTGTAGAAATCACCCATTTCATACCAATGAGCGCATAATAAACTCGAAAGCGGCCCATGGATGTTGTCACATGCAATGGGAATTTATGCATATTTTGTAATTTTAATACAGATTTCATGATTATTGGTTTTTAAAGTTCTTTTAATCATATTATTTGATTCCATTTTTATGTTATTTTTTGTGGGGGGGGGAGGCTTATTTGTAACCTCCGCGACTGTAAATCCAGTCCTGCGTAAAGCATGAAAAATTGGCCCATTGATACATCCAGTCAAGTCTCGAGGCGCTATTTTTTATATTAGATTTTAGTTTTTTGTTCTGTTTTATATATATTAGCTCATGCAATCAACTTTGTGTAGCATGTGAAAACATCAACACATTGGTTTTTAACTTTTAATTAAGAGTTTATATTTAAAAATTAATTTAACTATTTATTTTTAAATTAAATTTGAAGTTTTAAACATCCAGTATGATAAAACTGGTTTTCGGAGAATTGGAAAGTGTGCATTTAGTTTTAACACCCCCCCCCCCTTCCGTCTCCTGCGATAAAATGTTGTAGCGACACCCATCATTACTAATACTAATATAAAAGCATTTCTCCTGGTTCAAAATTATTTGCTTTTAAAGTAAAGATATAACTTTATCTTTTAAAATTTAGTTACCTAAATAAAACATTATACACGCCTGCAAGTGCAAATCATTCAGTTCTAATAGAAATTTTAATGCTGCGGTTTAATAAATTTTTACTATTTTCAAAGGACATTTTACAAAGGTTAGAAAAACAGAAAGATATCGTAAATTCAATTATAATTCATTTCTTGAACGCATGATTTATTAAACCGTTATCTTGAATAGATTCCCTATGATTTTCGGCAATACAAAAGAATATAATTTCCTTTCATAAAAAGACTCCGATTTAGAATGAAAAGAACTTTCAAATATTCGAGAATATACAATCACTGTTTCCAATTACGAAAAAATACAGACTGCTTTCAAAAGGTTCTCTTTTGATTGTATCTCAGATATATTTCTTAAATATTTCGATAACGCGCATTTCCAAAGATGCGGCCAAAGATATTGCCATTCCCGCGAACATAATAGTAATAGAAAATGCCTAACAAATATACAGAGTATCTGCGAACTCCTACAACAAAAAAAATCTGATGTGGACAACACATGACTTTCCTTATATAATGTAATGAATGTACTTTTACAGTCAAAAAAATAGATTTTTCTTATAGTAGATACTAATATTCTTTTCAAGATATGGAATTTTTGACAATTAGTCGTCATTTTCATTGATTTAGCGTCATTTTTATCCATTTGGCGAGATTTCCGTTAATTTGGCAACATTTCAAAGAATCGCCAAGTTGGCGACAATCCGCCAATTTCGTCGCCAAAATCTCGCCAAGCGTTATGGACGAAGAAATAAGTTATTCTTACAGCAGATAAATGACTATTGGCCTTCAAATATAAAAGTATTACTCAAAGTATCTTTTTTCATGAATGGATCGAGCTAGATCCACGAGAATAATGTCACCCAATTTATCGTATGATATTACATATGAAAAGTGAACATGTTTCTCAATAGGAAATTTTTTTTTTCTATTTTTATGATTTTTTGATAATTTTTTTGAAAAATGTGCAATATCTCGAGAACGGTTCATGTTAGCGTTCTAAAATTTATGTCAATCGTTTTCTAATAAAAAATTACATAAGAAATGTCTATTTGCGCAACTTTATTAGTGGTTTTGATTTTTTGACGATTTTTTCAAAATTTCATTCGAAAATTTAGGGGGGTTCTGTACATTCGATTGCGTATAAAAGCAATAGGCTTCCAGTGTTTACGGATTGTGATTTTTGTACCAAATTTGGTTCGAATCCATCCATTCGTTCGCTAGTTATCGCCTCCACAGACTCACTGACACACACACACACACATACTTTCACACACACACACATACTTTCTCACACACACACACACACACACAGACATCACTTCAAAAATGATTGATTCCTGATCAGGGATGCTTGAAACGTGCTCTCCCGTCGAAAACTCGAATTCGAATTTTCGACCCCGTCATAATACTTTCCTTATACATTATGTGTGGTGAGGTGAATTTTACACATAAATGCAATAAAACTTAAACACATACATACATTAAAGATACTCACCAAATAGTTCCACCAGGCTCAAGCGCGTTAACGTATAGTGGGGTCCGATTGGACCAAAGTACATTGCGTTATGTTAAGATAATTAATCACTCCCTTTTTGTGGCCAACTAACACTTTATTTATAGAACACATGAAATCTCTATTTTAAACATTAATATACAAAAATACACAATTACAAATGAGTTCCCAATTTACCTAACTTGACCTCGAGGTGCACAGTTTATTTTGCATTAATTTGCATATTTATAAAATCCAAATTTGTAATTAATTACTTTTTGTTAAGAACACAATATGTATATTCAATTTTGCTAAAACTCCCATTTATCATAACCCTGCCCTTACACTATTGGATTACATCAGTTACTTAAACATTCATGTACACATTTTAAAATCAATATATAATTTCCATACCTTCATACATGACTCTCACTGAGTGCTGTAGCTGACCTCTGCACGTAGGAAAGGGTTGCACAATTAAATTGAATGTTTATTAGTTCATTTTTTTCGATGGTTCGTGGAAAACACTACCAGTCCGGGAAACACTAGGTTGCATATCTTCGGTCATAAGTTATTGCCAAGTATTTCTTTGAGATGGGCACACCGTCCACTTTCCTTCTCCTCCTCTTAATATCTGCCTCAGTCCCAGCGGCTCTTGAGTGAGCATGCGTACAGGCTTTGCCAAATATATACGTTTTCGTAGAGGCTTGTCTGCTGCTTAGGATCCCGGAATTGCTCCTCTATCACTCCATACACGCAGTGTTACAGTTACCACGGCTTAATGCAGCTAAAGGAGCAAGGTCCTACACCGCGCCGTTTTAGTGGTAGAGCTGTGTTGCACTGCAACTAATAAAAACAAATGACGATGGGCATACTGCTCACTTTCCTTCTCCTCCTCTTAATGCGGCTTAGACCCAGCGGCTCTTGAGTGAGCATGCGTACAGGTCCTTGCCTAAAGAGTGGAGATCAGATACTTTATTTGTAGAGATTGACTGCTGCTTAGGAGCCCTGGATTGATGCTCCGCAATATTCCGTGCACACAGTATTTACGTAACCACGGCTTAAATGCAGCTAAAGGAGCAAAGGTCCTATACTGCGCCGTTTTGGTGGTAGAGCTGTGCGTACTGCAACCAATTAACACATGACGACCTTCTTCCATTTTCTGGTCGAACTGCCCGAAGAAAATGCGCCCTCGCTCTGAGTTAGGCTCGGCTTGATTTGGCTACGAGTCGCCTTCTATACCGGACCCACCACGTCGGTTCCTCGGCAAGGCATTGCCGCCCGAGATAGGAATCGCGGATGCCGGCTCAGAGATGCATCAAAAATACATGCCGGGTCGGGCTACACCGAAATACAAGTGCCCCGCACTTGGAGTGCTCTCTACTCGAGCTCAGAAAAGCAACTAACTATTTTTTACATTTCTAAAACTTTCAGAATTTTACAAACGAGGGGAACGACAAAAACAGGGAGGAAATCCCCCCAACTCTCATTCGCTGTTCCCAAACGCTATAAAAAAAAAAGAGGAGGTCCAAAGATGCTTCACCATTGGTTTCTGAAGCGACGCTTATTTTATATGCGTTCCACTAAAATACAAGAACCAGAGGGCATACAAAACCAGGGTGGTCCAAAATACCGGACACCGACGCGCGCCACACCTGACAGGGCTATAAATTTTCAAAGATTTGTAGCTCAACTTTGACATTTTGCTGCAATTAAATCTCTGAATATTTACAATCCATGTCAGTGCGCACACAACCCAACGGCGCCAAAAAAATCCCAATTCCGTCTGTGCAAAGGCCTAGCTATGAACATAAATCACCAAAACATAGTATACATTTCAATATATTTACACCATTCCCTTTTTTCCCAGGGTTATGTATCAAAATATGTGAAAATATTGTCACATTATGTATATAAGGAAAGTAAAAAGAGGGATGATAGTGCACATCAAGATGAACAATATTTACCATAGAACCTAGGGTCGAAATCGACTCTGATAGAAAAAAGAAACGTGACTCGTCCACGTTGATCCTTTATTAGAGAAAAAAGACACTCAAGCAACAGATATATGTCACAATGCCATTCGCACCAGAGAATTACTTAAAGGAGTTGTTTAAAGAGGCGTAAGTGGGCTTCGTTACATGGCCGACACCGGCGAAGGAAAGATTCTAGCACCCTTTCAAAGACCTCTAGTGTGGTGTTGAGCATGCCCGCAGCAACAGAGTTTCGCGCGACGTGATCTTCTACAGATTCCACGGGTGTCTGGTACATTAACTCTTTCATGTGTCCCTTGAAGAAGAAGTCCAGTGGATTCAGGATCCGGGGAGCGTAGATGCCAAGACACAGGTCCACCACGCCCAATCCATCTCTCCAGATACGCCGTGTTTAAAAAGTTTCGGATGGCAATGGAAAAGTGTACCAAGATCCCCATCATGCATAAACCACATATCACGTGTATAGTGAGCGGAACACCCTGCAACAGACCGGGTAGCAGATGCTCAAGGACCACCACACTGTACACTGTACCAGTTAGGCGTTCTGTCAAAAAAAGACCAATGAGATCTGACCTGCTTCGAATGTTGAGTTTCTGCCACTATGAGTGGGTTGCGACCCTAGGCTCTATGGCAAATATTGTTCGTCTTGCTGTGTACTATCAACCCTCTGTTTTCGAAGACACCCTGTATGATAACGAACATATAATATATGTACTGTCCATTCACAATTATAGTAGTTATAATAAATTCTCAAATTTAACATAGTAACTACCCTAATAAATGCCAATTGTATATGCACAATATCACACAAGCAAACATTGAACAACAATTTGCTTGATTTTTTTATCTAATTTGCCAGTACCCGAAAGTTTCTTTAGTATTTTGTTTTATATAATCAATAAATTCGAATATTCTGGTCTACATTACCTTGAAAAATAAATATTTGAAAACTTCTGTGTTATTATAATTATTTTCCGAAACATCTATCCCAATTCCAATTTCTATTCTTTGTTGCTTGAAAGGAGTCTATTTTTACGCAATGTTCGATTGTTTTCATCGGTGATATCCCTAAAATAATAAATATATATAAAAACTGCAATTTTTCTAAACGCTTTTACCAAACTCTCTATATTCGTAGCATTAATCTACAAACGCCAAAACACAACAGAAATGTCCCAAACAGACGACACAAGTCCAAGCATGATTAAACGTGTCACTAGAGTCACAAAACGACGCCCAATAGTCTCCGAGATTAAAAAATAGACAGAAATGGAACAGATATAAAGGAAATAGGAGAAACATGACTGGGCACCTATCGAAGGGGATCCTGCGTATCCTCGAAACAGCTGCATGTTGCATTATTTTTTCAATCGTGCTTAAAAAGCATTGCTCAAAGCTCTTATTTCTTGATGATCCTAAATAGTTTATCACAAACAATCTACATTAAGTTCTATATGATTTATCTAGAATTTTTTTAATATGACCAACTGATTCAAAACCAACAAATTGAATGTTTTGTTGAAGGTCGTATGATTAAAATCGAAATATTTTCGATAGAAACGTTTTCTGCAGGCTTTGCTGTGCACAAGCAATCAATTTTCTCTATCTATTCCTCTGCTCCTACGAGAAAACTTTGTTCAAAAACGAAGTCAATTGATATTTTGAAGAGACAAGATTTTCTCTCTCCCGAGGATCAATAATGTCTTCCCACCTGGACATGGCATGTCTAGTAAAATTCTTCCATCCTTATTACTTGGAAGTTTTCGAGCGGATATTGCTACTCCAGCAGTTTAAAAAAAAGGGGGGTTCAGGTGTATAGGTTTGAGAATATCGTAAAAGTAAGTTTGAGCTTTAATAAGTTTATAGCTTGTTAAAATGTATTTTCTATTTTCGTAATTATTAATTACGTTTCATAAATAAACGAAACTGTGCTTAATTAGTGGGATGAATTTAATTGACATACGGGATATCAAGTAAAGTAAGGAATCAGCCCAGTAACTCGAGAAGTAGTAGGGTTATTGCATATGCAGGTGACGCTACCCGATAGGACAACTTAAGAGGGTTTGATCCCCTTTTTCTAGGAATTAAGGAAGTACTAAGCATTGCATTTAAACAACAAAATTAGTACTAAACAGGTTTTTTTCACATTAAATGCGGCAAAATAACTCCTTAGTAACGATTTAAAAAAAAAAAAAATTCATTAATTAGCATGTAACGGTGTAAACTTAAAGACATTAAAAAATAAGCAGAAACATCTAATTACACGTGTGCACGCATACATCGATGCTGAATTTCGGCATTTTTTTATTTTCTTATTTTGTGCCAATTTTATTGTTCCGGATCGTTTTCTTTTCTTTCCCCGAGGAAATTAGATTATATACACTGGTTTTCTGAGTTCATTTCCATTTTTTTTATGTTGCATAAAAATGCTTAGTGCTCATTTTTCAAAGCCCTGCAAATTAGTAATTAAATTTTCCTCCTATTCCAAACAGGAGAATGTCCTACTTTAGCCTCCTAAACAAAGTAGTAAGCTTCGAAAAGTTTTCTCATCGTGTGGCATCATGTGGGTTTCCTATATATCTGAATAAAGAAAATACACAATAACACTAATATTTTCGGATTATTGGCCTAGTCCATGTCTTCCCATGACACCCTTTATAATATATAAAAATTCCTTAAACTGATGCTTAAGAAGATGAAATTAAAACACTTCGTTATAAACAGTATAAAAAGTCA